>UXUI01007166.1:4164-15284 GCA_900576705.1 Enterobius vermicularis | reverse complement strand
TTTTTTTTTTTTTTTTTTTGACCAAACAGATGTCAAATTTTGTCGACTAACGCATCTTATATTTTTATTTTATTATTTCGAAAAAAATTTTTTTGTAACAATTTTTTTTGTTTTTGATATACATTGAAAAATAGTTTAAAAACGCTCTTGATAATAAGTATCTGAAAAAGTCATCTGTAAATTTTCCCAAGACACAACACCTCATGTGCTGGATGAACAGTGTAGGTTTGTAGAGGGAGTTTTTTCTTTATTAGGTTGATCAAAAGGGTTTCAGCAGCGGTTAGCAAAGAAGATCCTCTTAGAAAAGCAGAAGAAAGGGAGTATTTGTTTTGCGGCTTTTTTTATTTCAGCAGAAATGTTAGTTTATTTGCTCAGATTGCCTCGTGGATAACCAAGCAACGGTGGAATTCCTTTTCCTAACTGATGAGCCACTGACTAATCAAAAGTACCGAAAATCACTGAGTAGCTGGTCTCGAGTCGATAGCTATGAGTATTTTGAAAAGGAAGACGAAGGTAAGCAAACTTTGTGCTTGTTAAAACATTTCGTAGATATCATCTTGCACCATTTTTTTTTGTAAATATTTCTGTAGCAAAAAATTGGTTTTTGGAAACAGTACAATTGATACAAATAAGTGAGAAAAAAGTGTCAAGCAAATTATGGTCTTCTTTACGGGTCGTATTATTATTAATGCTATTAATATTATTGCTCTTGTTGGTATTATTGTTACTGTTATCTTTATTACTCTTATTATTATTATTATTATTATTATTATTATTATTATTACTGATTCCGAAAAATCTCAAAATTAATTTATTATTATTGTCTTATTATTATTATTATTATTATTATTATTATTATTATTATATTACAATTACTACTATTATTGTTATTGTCATTGATATCATTACTGCTAGTTTTATTACTAGTGTCACCTGCTTTAATTTCCACACTAGCAACAGTGTTTAGTTTAGCAGTTCAATAGTAATTTTTTTTAAAGCAGCAGATTTTTTTTGTATTTTTTAGCTTATCTGCTAATTTTTCTTGCATTTCGCTTTGCTTTTGTTTGCCGCTTTTTTGTCTAACTTTCTGTTTTTCTCTTGTGAGAACATTTACACTTTGACAGACTACATCTGGTTTTTCGTTATTGGGGTTTGTCGTCTGAGAAGCATCATCATAGTCGATCCAGTCGAGTTTCTTGAAAAAAAATGAAATAGGAAAAAGGAAAGATGAAGTAGTTCGTTTTCAAATCGAGAGTCTGTCCATCCTTTTGTTTCAAATATTTATTTGTTTTATTCAAATATTGATAAATTTGTACTCCTGTACACCAGTTTCTCATGTAACTTATGTGCCCTCAACTCCTTCCACTTTTAATCCATCCAAAAGTCGCATTCGCTTTACCGCTCCTGTTGCCGCTGCTGCTCATCCTGCTCCTGCCCCTCGTAGTGTTGTTTCTGCTGTTGCTACCCTTCCTCGTCACTACGTTAAACCACACTTTTTTCTTCTTTAGGCAGCCAGTTTAAAACTTTTTGGACGATTTATTTAATCAATAAAACGTCGAAGTCAGAAAAATTTGTGGGGTTGGCGGCAACGAAATTTTCAGACTGTCTGTTGATTAAACTTAAACATCGTTGCTCTCTCTGTATAGTGTTATTTTTTCACAACTAGTTCACAATAATTTTATAACTCTTCGGACTGTACCAGTTCAATGAACATTTGATCAGCTCACATGCTCTACTATCTTTGGTTATCCTCTCATTCACTTTCCTTTTACCATCCAGTAAGTATAATATTTTTGTTTTATAAAAAAAGTAGAATGAGAAAATCAACCATTACAAAGGGCTAAAAATGTAGATTTTGGTAACTTCCCACAGCTGCGCTTAAACAATAGGATAGATTAGTCTTTTTTTTTCATTGCTTATTTTTTTATCTTTGTAGTTATTTCGTAAGGTAATACATTTGGAAATTAGGTGATGGTAGTAATGAGATTGAAAATTTTTACTGATTAAATACGTTTTATTCGAAATGGACTCGTTGTATGAGATATACGCGAACAGTTTCCGGTACAGTTGTTAATTTGATGGGTATTACCGGCGACGTAGAAACATTTAAATAGGGGGTCTATTTTAAACCTGAACGGAATGTCATTGTAAGAGGAAAATCAGGCTTATTTTTCTGTTGTTGAAGTGATGATGCTTTAGCGTCTGGTTGGCTTAACTGATATTACACTAAGCAAAGCAGAATACGCCTCGCTATCCCTCTCCCGTACGGCTGCACAAAAATCCTTTAGTTGTTGACCTTAACACCAAGATTTATTTTTCTTTTGTGCATTCTTTTTGTTTTTGTTTTCTTCCTTTCACTGAGCCTCTACATTACGGTTTTGTTTTATCCTTCGCCCAGAGAAATATATTGGCCTAGAAATAATATTTTTTAGTCTCTCAATGGTTATTCTTGTAATACAATTTTTCTCACCACTAAGACTTTGACTGAGCTGTATGGGAAAGATTTTTTTGCTTTTAATGATGTACCAGTAAACATTTAACAGTTTATTCTGCCTAGGCAGCATTAGTATTAATTTGCTTCGAAGATTTATCAATGATTTTAGTTTGTTTTCTTTTTCAAAGTCTTTCGCTTCCCGCAACTAGAAGGCCAATGGAAGCTCAATAGTACTTAATTACTGGCATCACTGTGGCCAAATTTTTCCATCGTCGGGGACATATTTGATATTGTTTGCATCTTTAGTCTTTCGAGAATGAGAACGTGGTACTTGTCAATTTTCACTGATGTGTGCGTTGGAAAGTGCTTGAAAGTAGTTATATCTGTCTTTTTTTTGAAAAACCTAATTCTAAGATTTTGCTACTCTACCTTATAATACTAAATCAATTTTTAGTTTTATGTGGTGAGTTCTTTATGTACAAAATATTGTGTAATCTAGCTAGGCTTTTCAATTTCCCAAATTAAAACGAACCTCAGCATATAATCCATTTGAGTGGAACTGATTCTCAAATTAAAAACGGATTTTTAGTGTACTTTTTTGCAAGCGTATATATATAAGCTTAGAAGCATTGGTTTTATACGAAGACGAAAAATTCAATAGGCGGATGAAAAAATAGAAGAAAAGGAAAAAACTGTTGAATAGATTGGTTGCGTGGGATATACACGATATAACAGACGCACAGTAAGGCTTCTCAAATATCTCAAATAAAGCGTTTTGCTATTAAAATTTCAATTACTTTTTATGGATTCTTTGCTGCTTTTTTTCTAAAATTTTCTTTATTGCCTTTTGTCACATCGTCTTTCTTGAATAAAAGCATTAAAAAGTTCTTTGATCTGAATTTTTTGAATAGCGAACTATTATTAGTGGTCGAATAATAATAATTACAAGTTATCAAATCGCATTTTTCTTTCTTTTTTTAATATACTTATTTTCAGTTGTTAAATTGGTTGAAGAGCATGGCAGATCGATGAGCACTAAATTTCTTAAGCCTCGAAAGTCTTTCATTTTTTACCTTGGATTTATTCTCAGAATTGATGATTAAGGTTATCTGGAAGTTCACGTCTAGCAGATTGTTGAGGTTTAGAAAGATAAATGCTTTGATGACGACGATTAGCACTAGAGATGTTGATTGCCTATCCTAAAATTTTGTGGGATTTAAAGACCTGTTTGGCACGGAAAAATTGAGACTGTTGAAATGCCTTTTTTGTGTTTTTTTCTTCCGTTTTTTTCGTGATTTTTATTGGATTTATGGTTGTTAACTTAATTCGTTTCAAATAAAAACTAAGTTCAGCATCATTTTACAGCGGCACCTAAGCAACTGTTTTGCAAATTTTATGACTTTTTAATGCTTACTGTTTCTATTTTGATTTGTTAAGTCTTTTATTTCGAAGATATATGAAGAAGTTTTTGATAATTATTTGCTATCGTGAAGATTGCTACTAAACATTTTCGAAGAAAAAAAAAATTTTTTTTTCAAGTTAGTTATTTGTACTTATATAATTTACGGGGAGGAAGTATAATGTTGTAGGAGTGCTAAAAAGAAACACAAATTTCTTGCACTTTTTAAAATACAGTCTGCTTTCATTTGGTGTTTTCAAACATGGTTTCAGTTTTTATTTCTTATAAGAATAAAATTTATATTTATTGTTGTTGAATTACTATGGTTTTTGAATGAACTGTTTGGAAGAATTTACCCATTTATTTATTCATTCACTTACCTATTTCCCCTGTGTCACTCAAAATTTCCCACTTTAAGAAACTGGGGAAACGACAGTAGCGGACTCGTTAACATCACCTGCAGAAGGCCATCGAGCAGCAGAAAGCACAGATTCTGGCATTGGTTCAGATTCTCAAAACACAGCGAAGGTCTGTCTTTTAACAGCTGTTTTGCTATTAATATAAAGGCCTACTTGCACTTTAATTTGGCAAAAAAATGATTTTTTTTGTTAAAGGAACCGGTAATGTTATAGTTTAATATTTATTGAAGCAAAAAGAAATTTTTTGAATTGCACAAGAAAAATTTAGTGAGTGGAAGAAAATTGATTTGTTTCATCTCAAAGTTATTCGTTGTAAAAATACTTAATTTCTCGGAATATCGACGACAGCAGTTTCGTTCTGATGTTAACATGTAGTTTTTCCTTTGATATCATTGTTGTTTTTTTCTAAAAAAGATATAAAGAATTGTTTTATTTTTTCGGCCTCTCTTTTCCTCAAAAGAAAAAAAAAGTATCAGCGAGTACAAGTGTCATTGAGGAAATCGTCATTAAATTAGACAGCGTCTGACAATGTTTAATGAACTGACTGTCTAATCTCATTAAAGTAAAACAAGTGTAGAAATCAGGCAGAAGATTTGAAGCAGATTTTGTTTCTGACTTTTCTTTTTTGAAGGGATTAAAATATAGATGGGTTTAACGAAGCATAAGTGATTAGAATGGATGTTTTAGCGATGAATTTAGAATTTTTTTTTTTTTTTTTGCCCTTTTCCGCTTTCAGATTTTTTTTTTTTTTTTTTTTTTTTGTACTTCCTCGTCATTTGTTGCGGAAATTAGGGGAGATAGAAAGAAAGAAGACGAAGAACCGTTAAAAGCAAGAAAAATTTTAGATTTCACTGCTTCAATTAGACACCTGAAATTTTGCATGCCATATTGATTTCGTTAATAAATATCAGTTGTTTTCCTTTTTTCTGCGTATTTGCACTCTTAAAAAAAGAACAAATTCTTACTTTTTGTCTAACAGTTGGATTTATCAGTTCGTTTATCATAACGTTTTGGCGCATATGTCTGTATACATATTGAAGCAACTTAAAAAAGCCTACTTTTGAGGAGTATTTTTTGTTTTAACTGAAGTAACCTGCAATTTTAACTGAAGTAACCTGCATCTGCAATTTTACCATCTCTTTTCGCGGTTGAATAACGATATACTACTGTTCAATTGTTTTTTGCTTATTACTGCTATGATTTTGCAAAAAAATTTTTATTACGATTTTTTGATAGGGCCAACTCTTAGAAATGCTTTGTAGAAGGACTAATTTGGAGGACAATCTTTGTTTTTTCTCATTAATATCGTACAATTTAGTTTTTGTGCCATAACTAAAAGTATTTTTTCATTTTTTGAATGCCACGGGAACTGTTTTTGCTATTTCATTGCTCGTTCGGTTGTGCACACGTCAGAATTACCGATACTCATCAGTAATGACTTTCTTTGTTCAATTTTTTGTGCATTTTAACGTTATATTGAATTCTTTTCATCAGATATTATTTCTTACTTTTAGCTTCTGTTTCTTCTCTTTGTTTTCTCTTCTTTTCTATCTCACTGGAAAACTAAAGCAAAAAAGCGTTTAGAAGAAAAAGAGTCAAAAGGAATTTATTAGCAGCACCAATAAATGGCTGTTCCTGCGCATTTTCTGGTGTTCGTTTTCTTTCAAAATCAGAATTTTCTGATTATTTTATGATAGTAACTGATGACTTTTAGAAGTTTTGAGGTTTCTCCTTTTTTTCCCTCTAGATTCAGAGAACGCTTTCATCTTTTGAACGTCAGTGTTTCCAAATATATCAAAAAATTAAATATTTGTCAACGATTTTTGCTTTTTTTTTCTAGAAATTATTTTTCATATATGTATTTTATATAACACTCTTGAGTATCCTGCAAAAAAAACCTAATTTTGTAACGGTATTAGTCTCAAATGTGATGCCAATTCTAGGAGAAAAAAATGTCTTCTGGGGTACAGTTGAAATCTCGAACTGTGGCAGCTGGGTCGACTAATACTCGTGAAATCAATGACAGCAAGTAAAAATAATGCTTATAAATTTTACTGTTCAAAGGTTGTAGCTTAGTGTTTGACAGTAACGGAAATTTGGTTTTTAGGAAAAACGAGCAAATAGTAACCCGAGCACACTCGGCTTTACCAGCTAACGTACGACCAGTGGCAACAGCTCGTTCATCGAGTCCTGTGGATGTCAGCGCTGCATCCGGCATTGAGCCGGATTTGGTTGCTAAGGACAGGTGTCATTTTTTTACAACTACCTGAAGCGAGATAGCGGTTTATGATGTTAAAGTGTGTAACATTTTAGGTATGACCCAGCAAGTAAATGCTTTTCTTATGTGCCGGCGAGAGCTTTGAACGAACATTTCACTACACCGCGTAAGCCCGTGCAGTGGATACGGGTTGAAGAACCTCGAGAAAAAGTTCTTGACGTAGCCCCATCACCATCTGAAATTGCGTCAGTTCCAGTTGTGTCGACAGAACTGGTACGACGGGCAGATACACCAAAATGGGACGATGAAATAGATAAGGTGTTAATCCAATATCAATTATAGTTCTTAGAAATAAATGTAAGGAGCTGTTTTGTGGACTTTAAGTTTTTTTTGTATTTCCTCGCTACATTCGTCGTCATTCAGTTCATTGTTTTAGAAAAGATAATTATGTTTGGTCTTTGTTATTAAAAATGTAGTTAATTATCCCATTTTTATTTATGCCATTACAACACCTGATTGATTTTTGCTTTCTACTACAAGGTGGTAATAACAGATTAGAATTGTCAGCGTGAATTCCGCAGTGGATTATTGTTCTTCTTAAATTTCTGTTTTAACGGTCTAGAGATTCTATCCTAGGTTGCTGAGGAATACAGACGACGATATAGTACACCTGAATCGCGCCGAAGCGAAACTTCTTTCTTGAATGAAGACGAAAAGTTTAAGGATCAAGCGGAGGTCGATACTTTGGTAGATGTAATCCCTGACTTTGAACAAGAGCAAATTGTTTGTTCTGCTCATTTTTTCTTGTAATATCGCATATGTGTTTCAATTTCCAATTTTCTCCTGGTTGTTTAATGTGGGTTTTGGGCTCTTTGGAATTCAACTACTATTTTGTGCTGCTCTAAAGACAGTAGATATCAGTTTGGTTTATAAAAGAGTTCAAGAAAAAAGAAGAACACATAGAAAATAATTTTTATTCTGGCTTTTCTTTGAAAACATTTTTTGCTTTTTCATTTCTCCCATTTTCTGGTTCTTTCGAGCGTGCAGTAGACCAGTATTTCTTATATAATAACTTGACAAAAAAAAATCTGTTGTGAAAAGCGACAATTTTCTGAAGGGTTCTTAAGCCTTTTTTCTCCTTAAAAAGTCTCGCACCTTAAAAAAGTTGCAAAAGATGTGTTTGACGACACTTTTTTGCCGTTTCTTCTTTGAAAGTTTCCTTTTTCAAGTTTTTTTGCAACAAAAAAATTGGAAATGATTAAAATTGGCAATACTATTTGGAAATTTGAATTGCACAGGAAAGTACCGAGAATAATAATTAAAATTTAGGTTTGCGAGCAGTCAAAACGAGCGACCAAGAGAAGAAAAACAAAAGGCGATTCTTACAGGACGCTTAATGGCGACACTTGCAAGTATGGTCGAACGTTTCTGTTATTCCATTTCAGTCTTTTAGACTTTATTGCTCGTCACGTGTTCAGTCTGAGTTATAACTGAAAAGGCTGAAGGTTTTTCTTACTCCTCAAAAAACTCTTCATTTAACTTGTTGTGTGCACTATTTCTTTGGACCGCTTCACTGTCATCACACAGCCGACTACTTTATACTGCGCAAGACAGCTGAGCAAGAATGACTAATAGTTTATTGAAGTATTTTTCTATGGTGCTACTAAGGAGACCGCTCAGATAAATAACGCGTAAGGTAAACTAAAGTAAATGAGGAAAAAAGGAGTGGGAGCAAAGGAGCTTACTATAGGATCTTTCTGCTTGACTCTAAAAACGAACAACACATCCATTATATAAGTATTTGTAGCAGTGATATGGACGATCTGTGTGATCCTGACTTTTATCTCAATTGCGATATGCCGCAGATTGCAGCACAACTTCCAAAGGAAAATGTTTTATTGAACGGATCGGCTACACCAAGTAATGCGCGTAAAACTTTAGCACTACTTAAATCTAATGGATATCGAAGCAATGACATACCGAGAAAATCTTATACTCCAGTGCCTGAAAAGTTTGTTTGTCTGTTTCTTAGTTGACTTCTGGACTGCAAAAAATTATTAAAACAGGATTTTTGTTTCAGAAAATTCACTACTCCATGTCGAAAGTAAAAAATTTTGTTTGTCGTTCACCAAAAAATAACGTTTTAATCAAACATCTAGTGAAAGCGTTAATAGACTTTTAAGAAATATTTGTTTTTCTTTCCCTGAATTATTCGAGCTATTGTCGTTTCAACCAAGCTTAACAGTATACATGAATACATGCTACCTAATCCACCATGCTGAGCAAACAGTTTCAACTACAACTAAAAAAATGACACTTAATTTTGTTCAGTTTTGGAAAAGATAGTGTTTATGATGGTACATCTTCCCCGAAACCTGCTACTTCGCTAGGTGAGTTGAATTATAACGATCGGGACATCTACAGGCACAGAAATTGCCGATCGGCTACATCTGTGCCAGTTTCAAGGTACTATTTTAACGGTTTTACCGGCACAACGGTATAATATTTGGAGGTTGCAAAGACGAGGAAAAAAGTTTTGTGAAGGAAAATAAACAGTGGTATCGATTAGGCTGGGTTGCTGAAATTGCTGGGGAATTTTCTTTGTTCTCTAAGAAATTAACATTTGGACTCGTGACTTTTATTTCGTAATGTTCATTTTTTTTCGAAGTTTTGATCAGTCGCTGCTGTTGTCTAAATTCATAACAACTACCGGAGTTACTGCTGCCGCTGTAAGAACAAGAATTCGGAGGACTGTGCAGCTTTTAAAAGAAGGTTGCTCTACTTTTTCTTTTTGTATGCAACCATCAATTTTTCTTTAAAAATTTTTCTCACATTTAAATAACAACATTTTTCGTTATTTTTTTTAGTAAAATTTTTTGTAATTATGTTCAGAAGCAATGATGTATTTAATTTGTCTTTGAAATCTCGTTTAATTGACTATAAAATGCATTTTTTTTCGCTGCTTTAGTTAATTGCTATTGAGTCCAAAACTAGTTGTATCAAAAACACATTTGTAGAACTAGTAGTCATTCTGTTTCAAAACAAAAAAATTTCACTCTCTTTCTGCTCTTCTAACGTTATCAACTGCATATTTGTGTTCGATTTGTTTGAAATTTGGATGTGTTAAAAAATTTTTCCTACTCCACTAAAATTTCACAGCAGATTTTGGTGTCATTTGATCTTCGCTGTCTTTTCCACCCTCCCGCATTTTGAATTACATCACAAGCGCCTTAAAACCATCAGTTTTTTTCCACTCTGACAATCGCTTTTTAAACAGCGGCATTTTTTTGCTGATTTTTCAATACTGCAGTGAGTTTTTAATCTTTCTTGCAACAATAAATTTGTTTTCATTAAAATTTTTGTTTTTTATTTCTGTAATTGTTTATTTTGCGCAGTCCTCTTTTCTGCTTATCGTGGTAACAACTTTGGTGTTTTTTCCTCTTCTTTGTAACATTAAAATTTCTTGAGCGAAAAAGAGTGTGTTAAGTGGTAACTGAAGGGACTATATCACCTATATTTTTCGTTGATGATATCTATTGATGGTACATAATGAAACTGAAATAAATTTGTATTTAAGTAGTCTTTTGAAATTAAAAAAAATCAAACGCTTCTAGAGAAAGCATTTGCAAAAAGCGCATATTCAATTGTTCACTGGTTTTCCAGCGATCGCAGCAGTCGTATTTTTGATAAAAAACGTTATGACTCAGTAACCGACGCTGAAAACGCTGATGACTGGCTAAGGATGCAACTGAACAAACTGAAAGATCGTAGGGAAAAGAATCCAGATGCTTTGCGAAGAAAACGACAGGAGAAACTTCTATTAGAAGTTGGTTTAATTTGATCCGTTTTTGTACTGTAGGTGCGTACAGTGCTTCAGAAGCGGATGTTTTTGGTTGTGCGCCTTCCTGACTAGCACTCTAAAAATGAACTTTTTGAGTGAACGTGACATTTCTTCTTTCTTGAGTAAGAACAGTTGGGCAAAGACATTTCTCTTATTTTAAAGACAGAAAGTTGGGAACTGGCATGTAATCTTTTGGCTTACTAAGAACGAATTACAGTAACAGTTAGACAGAACTGTACATTCATTTGCTGTCTTCACGCGTTTGCTCGCAACAGTTTGATAAAAGTTATTAATTTGTATGGTAATAATTTTGTTAACTGAAAACAAACTGGGGAAAGAAGTGTTATGGCCGAAACATTACCTTTAACTATGTGTGTTCGTTCCTATTACTGAATAATGAAGATCCTTCATGGACGACTGCTATTCCGTCAAGATTTAGTTGAATTAGTGGTCTACCCGAAATTTCATACCAGACAAAGTTTTGATTAATTTTATCATTTACCACCTATTTGAACTGTTGGAAAATTTTAAAAAAATTTTTTTGAATTGTTTTCTGATGAATCTGAAAAGTAGGAAAAGTGTTGATTGCCAAACTGCTCTCTTTAAACAGACTGCGAAGCTGGATTTCACCACCTCAGATTTTTGAATTTACTTGTTCCATCCAACGACACAGCATATACTCTTTTCCCTATCTTCAGAATAGAAACTTTCACTTTCTTGTTTATGGTTGTTGGGTAGTTTTCCCTCTGAGACTGTGCGGCACCATTCTTTCAGCTCTAAGTTCTGCAGCATTTAAAGCGTTTGTCGTT
>UXUI01007165.1:46696-57498 GCA_900576705.1 Enterobius vermicularis | reverse complement strand
AATTAAGAAAAAAGCGGTAATCTAGTTCGAATAAATGCAATACAGCCAGCGAACGAGCTGTTATTTTACAAACAGACAAAGAAGCCCGCGATAAGCAAACGTGCGAACATCAGCTAGAGTATTATCAAAATCACTCGTAAGAAAAGAAAAGTCAGTTTCTAAATCCTGACAGAAAATTCCTCATGGAAAGATTAGCTAAAGGTCGCTTGAATCCTAAAGTAATTTATGTAGAAGCATGACTCAAAGTATAGGAACTCCAAATACACTACACCATTGTCCTCCTACGATCACCAACTGCTGAGACTAAAACGACATTACTTGGTAAGAAACTGTTTTTCAGGAATCCCTTACAAGATCTTAAATATCAGCAAAATAAGCGGAAGCTAATTTTGATCTGCATAGGAAAGCGTTACAGCTAGTCTCTGGAATACTTAAAAAATCAAAAAACTGGCTACTCACAGTGCAAAGCTTTTGCAGCTTGCTGCTTCAGAAAACTACTTGGGCACATCTCATCAGTTTACGTTGCGCCTACCGGACATAAAAAAGTTTTAGGCCTTTCTGCACCTCAAAAACTAGTGTGGAGATTTTGATTCTCTAATTCAAACATATTTCAAAAAACAGTGCACAGTGCGACTCGGATAATATCGAATCGAAAGAAAATATCTTAGTATACATTCTCTCAGTCCCATCTGATGACTCTGAAGGGAAAAAACTGAAGTATAAAAACACAGTGGAAATTCCATACTGCGATACCGTTAAACATATTACTTTATTTTTCTTACAACCATTACGAAGGCCTAAATTGCAACATTTTGAGACGAAATCCTCCAAAGAAGCGGAAAGAAAAAGTCTCACCTCAAAAAACCTCTGGCTCCTTTCAATATTTAAAATACAGCTGACTTCAAGAACAGTAAAACGCTGCAGAAAAAAGATAAAATTACTGAAAAGGTGGTTTACGGGACTCCTCAAAACATGTAGAGAGGCCGCAGCGTCCCCAGCTGAGGTACCATTTCCATCATTAATCCCCTTCAGCTCCTAATAAACACATGTCACCATTCATCCAAAGAAGGAGAGGGAATATAGGGTGCAGAAGGGACAAAAGAGACGGTCTAACCGAATGGGCACCAGCACAGAGGAAAAGGGTCATATTAAAGGTAAGACGGCAATAAAACAGGCAGCCGTGAGGTAACAGCACTAGGAAAATCAAAGCCACTCCACTTTTTCGTATATTGTACTATACATTTTTGGTACGCCGCTTTCCCTTCACTTGGCTCTGGTTTAGAGTTGGCGCACCTTCAGTGCGGTTAAGGGCGCTGAAAGCTTTTGGACTGTGGAGAACTGCTAGAGTTTCAACTCGTTGGAAGGCCGCCGTCTTAACGGGCTATTTACCGCTGCAAAGTCCACATCACTTACCGTGAGGAGAGTTGAATATCATATGCCATTTCTCGTGAGTACTTTAAGCTTTAAATGGTCCGTTTAATCCCAGCAGTAACACACTAGATTGTAAGACAGGAAGCAACGACTGACTACAAACTACTGCATCGTGTATGAACTACTCCGTCCCTTGAAGTGTCACAAATGTTCTGCCTCTTTGCAACCAGTAGGCTATTTTAAAGACTTTGTTACTGATGCTTATCTAACCCCAATTTGATATTTAACCTTTTTCTGTAGTTTTAATGTGATGTTACCTTCTCCAACCGTCCTTTGCCACTTTACCGTTTTTCTCATTAACCTTTTTGATCTCCTGTCCTCACTGTGACTTGGACCTGACCATAATTACTTCCTGCTATTCATAAGTCTCCACACTGACACCGAAACTTCCATCAGGACACAGTGCTTCCTATCGCAGTAGACTGGAAATCTTTAGCTCAAATTCGACACAATAGGCATGCCAATTCGACTGCAATACGCTGCGATGATATTGATGCCGCGGTCTACTTTTTCTAATTTACGTATGTTTGTATATATCTGGTGTCGCAAGCCTAAAAAAGCCCAGATTTTGGTGCTAAAAGAACACTAACTAACCTTATCATTGTTTACACGTGTGGAAAAAAGCTTCATCTGGATAACACATGGAATCAACAACAGGAAAAGGGAATTACTAACCGTAACTTATTTTTCCTTTAAAAGACGACTGAACAGTTTTACTCTCTGAGTTACACAAAACAACGGCTTATTACATAAACTATTAACAAATATGAGAAAGAAGTGACTTCAAAACTTCTACTGAACTTAGTTTAGCACATGGAACTTACCATAACCTTATGCCAAAAAGTAGAAAACATTTCAAAGGAGTTGTGAACCTTTTACTTTAGAAATATCCTTATGGAAAGCTCAAAAAACGCAAAAAATCCTATCCATTAGATCTTCCAAATTTACTATTCCCTGGAAGATTCTTGCATAAGAAGCAGTTTTGAAGACTGAGATTTGAAGAGAAACATGAATGCCAAACTCCTGGGAAGATTCATGGATGCGAAATAACAACGTTATCATTTTCATAGATACAACAACTAGAAGTTAGAAATAAAACAAGTTCAACGTTTGGAATACCAACACGGACAAATATCATTAAAAAAATAGAAAAATGTAGCAATTTCGAATCCATAAGATAACTCGTACTAGAAAAAAACTTCACGTTAAACTCTTTAAAACTGTAAATTTCCAGAGAAATATGGCACACGTAAAAAGAGATCTGTGAAAAATTTTCAGATTTAGTAAGAGCCATCAGCAGTAATGGAAACGGAATCAGACGGAAGCATCACATAATAACATCTTGCAATTGAAATATTCCACAAAAGCAAGCTAAGAGTTATAATCACCCGATAAGTCAACTTAAAAAAATTCAGTTTCAAATTTTAGATAACCGAAATGGAAAAAACATTTGGGTAATACCTTAATCCTCAAAAAGTTTTCCTATGTAACGCTTTTTTACCATCATCTTCGTATTCTTTTTTACTGACCCACATTCTCTTGAACGTTTCCAAGCTCGCAAGGATAGAACCACCAATCCAAGTCCCAAAAAGACGCTCCTGCGGGGCCGATATTCGTATTTTAACATCCCTTGGTGCCAGTTTCCGCATCTAAATAAATTAGAATGCAAATTTAAAAGGTTAATTGAGTTGGCGAAGACGTGCCTCAGGGAGTAATAACACCGATGACGTCTCATGACAATAAGGTTTCAGAAATCAGACTGAAAGTTTTTTCCTAAAATTTAGGCATGTACCTCAGCTAAGAGTCGATCTCCAAAACCTTGGAACATGGTAGAGCCACCGCTAAGGACAATATTACTGTACAAAATTTTCCTTAAATCCATGTCACATTTCTGTAATATAAATCAAATAAATGGAAGAAACTTTGCAAGAGAATAATAATGCTGGCCAAAATACCGTATCAATTACACGTAAAAATTGAGAAGAGAGAAATGTTTAATAAATTAAGCCTTGAAGAACAGGCAACCTAATCTAGATTAAAAATTACCCTTATAGAAAGATCAAGTGCCGTAGCAATACCAGGCCATTCTTCACCAATCAAATCCGGTCGGAAAAGTACCTCTGCAGCTCGAAATCTCGCAGCTCCTACTTCCAGAATTGAGCCATCTGGGAGTTTGTAAGTGTTCTATAAAATTACTCGTAGAATACAAAAACTGTACAAATTCTTAAAACATAAGATAAAAAAGATTAACATCAAAACAAGAGAAAAACATTGGTAAATCCAGCACCAGTAATCCAGATTGGGAAAGTGGAAATCTCCACTGCATTGCAGAAAAATTAAATTAGATCCCTACAGAAGCAAGAACAAACATTAATGTTAGTAACCTTCTCATTTTCATTGCTCTCCTCTTTATTTGGGTTGACAGCAATATAGCACAGTTTCTCTTTTATCTCCCGGACAATTTCAAACTCGGATGACCTATGAAAGTCGGCCCCTTCCTTACGCAAAAGCAAACGAAGATAACGCGTTACATCTCGTCCAGCTATGTCCATCCGTTCAATACTAAAGAAATGTTCAAAAGTGATAAAGGATAAACAGTCGTAAAACCCTAATTATAAATGTTTGAAACAAAATACCCGTTTTGTATCGCGAACCCTTCGAATATTGGTACTATATGTGTGACTCCATCTCCAGAGTCTAACACTACTCCAGTCGTGCGCCCAGTAGAGTACAAGGAAAGAACAGCTTGCATCTGTATGTGAAGCGCAGGGACGTTGAAAGTTTCAAAAAAAATTTCGGCAGACTTTTCTCGATTTTTCAAAGGGTTCAAGGGCGCTTCTGTCAGTAGAACTGGGTGCTCCTCTGGGAATACCTATAATTCCCCCCAAGAACTGCCACAACAATAATGCTTTTAAAATAGATAAACAGAGTTTTTGCAGGAAGGCTTGATTGACCACATTAATTTCTCAGAATAAAAAAAGGAAGGTTTCAGGATCAATACGGTGGCTAACTGAAGACTCACATCCAGTTGTTCCTTACTATAAATATACTGCCATACACGTTCCATGTCGTTCCAGTCTGTTACTATACCATGCTCCATAGGATACTTCAAAGAAAGCAGCCCTCTGTATTCCTGAGCTTTTGGACCTAAAACCAAGTTTATCAATGATACAACAATCTTAGGTTCTCAATTACTGTTACTGTATTCTCTGTTACTGATCCTCAAAATAGGATTTGCTAGAAAGTTCTCACCAATAAACAAATCTCCTTCTAAAGCTCCAGCCATAACCCTTGTATGTTTTGGCCGCCCTACAAAATTAGCAAATCGACATCGCGGATTCTGCTCTCCAGCAAAACCAGCTTTAATTACACCCGAACCATTGTCAATCACTACTGGCTGGTTGGCTATAACATCGTAAGCGTCCACCATATTCTACCTAAAATGCTTCAATAATACATTATTTTATAAAAAATCCGTTACAGACAAGATGACTTTTCAATTCAGCAAAAATTATTAGGAGCACTTTTAATCTGGAGCACAGCCAGTATTAGTACGAATAAAGCGTAAAAAATAAAATCAACAACATTACAGGACCTAAAAAAATTAAGTGCTCAAGATGCAAGAACTACGTATAAAACTTGGACAATAATAAAAGTTTCCAAGCAGGAAAGCCCTCAACAGTAAAATCCACTCATATTTATTAAACACCTGACACTTCTAGCACTGCATCTATTAAGCAAGACCTAGCTGTACCTCAACATGCAGCTTATAAAATACTTGCCTCATTCCTTTTGCAAAGTGGTTCTCCCAGCTAATACGTGACAAAAAAACTGGAGAAAATTTTCTAATTCATACGTTTCGAGAAGCACTTTTAATCTGGAGCACAGCCACCTTAACCGGTGATTTTCAAAACAGACGGTACTGTCTCTCCGTGAACAGCACAGGGAAACAAAGGAACGATGAAAGCCTTTAAAATGCTAGGAACCGACACGGATTTAAAATTACAATTAATTATTTTCAGATTTCAAGATGGCTCTCAGGTTGCAGTGAAGTGCGAGAAACCGTTAAGAAAGAGAATTGAAAAATCGCTAATATCTTGCCTTCCTCTTCCGTTAAGTTTTTGCAGTAACGAATTTTTCTACGCAGTTTCCGTTTATTCCTAACTTAGCAAAATTGGAGGCAAATACAGGCGCCAACGACACGACTACAAGGGAACGATTTCGTAAAAGCGTTTGCAGTAAAATTTTTCTTTCACAAGAAGACGATGGACCAAAAAAGCTTGGAAAACACTTGTTTACATCAACATCTACTGGCCGTCCAGGTAATAACCCGTGCAGTTACTATAAATCTCCATAAATAACATAGATAACAATTTAACGGCCTAAGAAGGTAACAAGACACAATGGTAACCGTATTCCTCTTCATCACCGCTGACGAACATGTTTGACTTTTTCAAATAAAAGCTTTAACACTACATCTGTCAGACAATTATAAATGCCCTCCGCGCTCTTATTCATATCCAATTGAGCATAAGAAAAAAAAAAATTGGAAATGGAAATATTTCTCGTCTCAATTCATAGAAAACAACAGAGCAAAAATAATTTTCCTTCTCAAATATAGTTTTTCTGTGCCATGACAATAAAGAGAAAACTACTGAAAATAACGTGTACAAAACTTCATTAAAACTGAAAAGACATGAAAATCAAGTGTTGTAAATAATGTGTCAAAAATTTTACCAAGTTATTCTCCTATTCTGCTCAAAAAATTTCCTGTTTTCTATACAAAGAACTCCACTCATCTACAGCTACAACAGCTTGTAGAAAGCCAAGAACGAGAGAAATGATGACGAAATTAAACAAAAATTAGAAAAGCTTAGCTTCAAAACATTTAACTGTCATAATCAAAAAATTGTCAGTGTTGTATTGAGGTTAGTTGTTTAAATCGCAAACAGATCATAGAAATAACACAACTTTAAACATCTTTCCTTCCTCACGCTACAAGTAACAAATGCATAATAGCTGAGCGGCTACAGTGATGGGCCAAAGGCTCTTTTGAGCTGCTGCTACTGTTGCCGACTATCAGATGCAAATAATAGAGAGCTGTTCCAGTCGTTGGAACATCGCCAAAAATCTTTTTCAAAAAGCTCACTCTTTGTATAGTGTTTGCTTAAATAACCAACCAGTGTCAACCCGTTCCCATTGAAATTAAGCCACTGGCAGAGTTTAAGAAACTTTTATTGGTATAGTTCTGAAGGTTAGGACAGTTGTTATCGAGTTTCGCCCTTTGTTTTCGTCGTGGTTTTTTCTCGGGGGAATTATGAGTTGTCAACAGGAGGTTGATGACGAGAAAATTTTGTGGTTTAGTGAAAGGTGAAATGAATATCGTACAGTAAAACAGGTGTACTTTTTGTTCTCTTTTATACAATAATAACAGCATGATCTGTTGCAAAAGGAAGCATTTTTTCTTGTTCTTGTGCGTTTACAATTTAAGTTTTTTTTTGCGTCTTGTTGAACTTAGTCGGACTTCAAATCTTATGAATTTCCTTAGTTTGTTTCTTCTTTTGTTGGTGAAACAAGGTTTTTTGCTATTCGCGTACCATACACAGTTCGTTTTTCAGCCTCCTCATCACTAAACCTGGTTACCTGTTAGTAGTTAATCAAATTATGTTAGGGATTTTAGTTTATGCGTTGTTGATTACTTCAAGTTTTGCCATATTTGAGGACCAAGTTGGGAAATTTGACTGGTAAGTCACTAATTTTGAAATCATCCAGGAAGTTTATCTGTTTTAAGTGGTACTAAATGTAGTGGCATAATGGACATTCGTAAATATCATTGCCATTTTGGTTTGAGTGAAGAGTTTTTTTAATGTAATTGAGCTTTTTGGTCTGAATTTATTGTTGAGGAACTTTTTTGCAAAATATCTTATGGCATAAGTCATCAGTTATAGTCGTCATCTTCCTCTACTCTTCTGTGGTCCCTATTACATAGTTCTGAATTGTTTTTAAGGCGTTACCAACATATCGGTTGTCCAGTACAAATTGAATATCGTAGGTCAGAGTCTTTTCAGTCAAATCTCATCTATATTTCTTCAGAAGCAGATGTTATTGCGGCAATCAAACCTACCACTGGCGACATTGGTAGAAGTTTTTGTTCCACCTTCATTTGTTTTTTAAAAGGAAGTTATTTAGAACGTTTGAACAAACTTTTGGGATAGATCTTTTTGAATCAGGTTTTAGGGTATCTGTTATTCATTTTACAAAAGCACTAACACTTTGTACGGCCTTTATGAGTTCATGGATTTCAAATCTTTTCAGCATGGAGGCAGGTGCTCGAACGTAGTGATAAGGCCAGGAGCTTTATTCTCCACAACAAGTGTAGGTACCTTCCGCTGGTTATTTTTTTAATTTTTAATTTTTACTTTTTTGTTGGCCTTTATCGTTTTAGTTATTGTGTCAAGCGCAAGGGACGGAGAAGTGGTACGGGCCTGGGAACGGGAAAAAGGTTCATTTTGTTGGGAAACGGAGCTGCTAAATTCAGATAGGTTGTGCTATTGAGGCAAATTTTTTTCTATAACTCACGTTTTTTTGTTTTAAACTTTATCGTTTAGGGTTGTGACACTTGGTTCTTCTGATGATGCAGTAATCGTCCTGGGTACATTGTCAGTCTACCTTCTCACATCATCTAATGGACACATTAAGTGGTCTTCTGCGCTTGATAGAACGAAGTTAGTTTTGTTATGAGTAAATTATAGTTGAAAAGTTGCTTTTTAAATATTTCGTTATTTGGATTTAAATCTGGTTTCGTAAAAATTTTACTTCTCAAAAATTTTTCATTTCAATCTATTTCCTTAATGGATGAAAGGTCAAAGGAGTCAGTTCGAATATATATATTTTTAAATTTGGTATGTATAGGCAAAATAACCATCTTATTTTCTGAATCAGTTCGGTGTTTAGGAAGTGGATTGATGTGGTAGTGACTCGGCACCATGGGTTTGTTATAGGGGTTTCATCCGGAGAGTTAACTATTAAGAAACTGGATTTGATTAAGGGTACTTTAGAAGATAAGAGCGTTATTGTTGCACCGTGGTACAACAGTAATTTGTTAGTTTTTCATCATTTCGAAAATTTTTTCTGTTGTTTTTACTATATTATTTCATAAAACATTTTCAGTTGCTCATTTATTCACAAAGTCTTGGTATGTTTTGGGACTAACTCATTTTATGTACTTGACCCCACACTGAATCAGGTCGCTCCCAAGGAAGTAGCTCTTTCTGGGATAACCGCAATTTCTCCGTCAAAAGTAGAAGGATTTGTTGTCTTAAATACAATTTCAAAAACGTATATTTACAATATTTTGTCTTCCGCACCTGAACTTCTCCTAACACTGGAAAAGGTATCAAACATTTAGTTTTTTTTTCTGTTTTCTCTCATTTTATTCGTCATTATCTTGTTAAGAATTATGACCTTGGTTAATTTTCAGGCTGACAATGTTGCTGTAGTTGAAGCGGAAAATAATCGGCGATATGTAGCTTCATTTTCGAACCAAAATGGCAAGGGAAAAGTAACAATAACTGAGGCACATGAGAAGAATGTGGTATTTAGTGGCGTTCTGAAGGATTATGCAGGAAGAGCCATCAAAGATTTGACTTTAGCCGTTGCTGGTCGTGAATTTGAACTGATAACGGTTGGTGATGATTGTAAGGTTGATCTTTATGTAAGCGCTTATAACGAATTAATCAGCGAATGGAGCCGGCATGAAGCGTTAAGTACTATAACTTCTGTAGAAATGGTAGAACTTCCACTTTCTGAAGCCCAAGCTGGGATTGAGTCTGAATTTACTTCTGATGGAGGTTTGTACTTTCTTAAAATATGCATTTTTTTATAAACTGCAGAGAAGGGTTCATAAACTGTAGACTACTGCTTTTTTTTAGGTAATATATTTGAATCTTTTGCACGGCGTTTATTAAGTCAGCTAAGCCAATTTCGGCGTGCTTTCTTATCTGCCAGCAAGGAAATATTGTCTTCAAAATCCTTTCTTAATTTTCGTTCCAAATCCTTCGCCGATTGGTTTTCATCGTTAAGATTAAATGAGGTAGGAGGAAGTGAACGAGCGAGTGATGCACCTTTGGAAAGGGATTATTTTAACCTTAGGAAGATTATAGTTGCGGCTACTCGCAAATCAGCTGTTTATGGCTAGTCTTCAATTATTTACTTGATATGTGTGTATTGATTTAGCATAGATAGTATTGATTTTATTGGCCTTGTTTCAGACAATGTGGTTATTTTCCTTTAGGGTTGGACAGCTCAGACGGTTCTGTTTTTTGGAGTTTATATCTGGGCAAAAATATGGCTCCGCTTAGATCGACTTTAGGCGTTCTTTCGGTACCCTTATTTATTCAGCGAACAACGGCTCATTTTCAATATTCACCTCAAGCAGCTGTTGCATTTGCTGATAAGGTAATGAGTGCTTTTATTAGCTGTGAAAGGATGATTTTTAGACCACATTCCTTTTAGTTTTTTCCTAAAACTTCTCTTTATCAACCATACAATTCATTCCAGTTGACGTCAAATGGAGTGATTATAACGTTCAATCCTGTAACTGGTAGTTTCATCGGAAAGGTAACTCTCAGTGCTCCTATTAAAAGGATTGAGCTTCTTCCGTTTGTGAATGCAGATAATTTACATCCACTGCTTGTCATTGACGATTCTGATAAGGTTAGCCTATTTCCGTTAATATCAACAGCATTACTTATAATCTTGATTGACAAGAATTTTTTTCAATCTACGATTGTTTTCTGCAATTTTCAATTTTTTACTCATTTATTTTTTCATCAAATGCAGCCTATAAACTAAAATACTTTTTCATTTTGAATTCATACAGGTGACTATAATACCTCGTTACGCACCTCTTGGCCCCGTACCCTTGCCAACACACATCCTAACATATAATAATAAAGGATATCTGAGGGGCTTTAAGCTGGACGCAGCTAACTTAAAACTGGTGCCGCAGTGGAAGTCGACTTTGGCCTTATCACAGTCACAGAAGGTTATTGCTGTCGTAGGGAAGCCACCATCACGTATGTTTTTGAGTCATTTATGGCAAAGATCTGCAATTAAAAAAGACTTTTAGAGCGTGTCCACAGCTCTGGAAGAGTGTTAGGAGATCGGTCTGTGCTGTATAAATATTCTAATCCGAACCTAGTTGCCGTAGCCGTTTCGGATCTAGGACATTCTAGTTTACATATCCATCTGGTTGATGCTGTTACTGGTTATGTGGTTTTTTCTGCGAAGCAGAATAAGGTTCCAAGTTGTTTTAGTAATTAGTTTCGTATTTGGAAAAAAAATTCTTTTTCTAGGTTTTTTTTGCTTTC
>UXUI01007165.1:16380-31445 GCA_900576705.1 Enterobius vermicularis | reverse complement strand
TTGTTGTTGTTGTTGTTGCTGCTGTTGTTGCTGTTGTTGTTGTTGTTGTTGCTGTTGCTGTTGTTGCAGATAATGATGATGATGATGATGATAATCATTTCAGACAGTCAGCCAGATGAAAGGCTGTAAATGTGAAAACTGCTAACGCAGAACCGACGGATAGTGAATAGTATAAGTGTGAAAAACTTTTGATAAAAAAAATTAAATTTTTTACTTGACATTCTACTTTGATCACATTCTAATCGAAATTCACAACTCTATCACTCACACGTTAAGCACATACTTTCCAACTGTTGTCCGCGCAATAAGTGAGAACAACTGAAGTTTTTTTTTGGTTACTGCTGTTGAAAAATCAACTACAAGAAGCCAAGAGCAATTGATAATCATTAATTATACAAGTCAGAAACGTCTTCATTAATTTGCTTGATGATACAGTCTGGACTAATATAGCTATCGTTGATTATGACATTTCCATTCTACCTGCACAAGATTTAACACGTAGTTTTGTCACTGTTGTTTCAGCGCTGTCTGCTCTTTGTAGGGCATCATCGAGCTGGTATTGGAGTTGGCGATATTTTTGTAAATTTATACCAGCAAGTTCCTCCTGAAATTGTAAAAATGTTGATTAATTAGATCGTTTTCCATCCCAGTGATCAACTGCTTTTGTGTCAGCTGATGTAGTACCTAATATCCTAATATCATCAATCCTTAGATGTAGTATGTGTATTTTTGAGTCGCGTGCAACATGACGAGAAAATAATTACTGTAATTTTTTCAAACAAAACTAGTTTTCATCTAAATGAGTTATACTGTTCATCTCACTTTAAAACGCCTGTCTCAAATTTAATTTGACATAATGCCTTCTTTTCCGTGCTGAAAATACTTTGAGCAAATGCAGGCTTTGTGCACTCACTTTCCAGCCTTCTGAATTTAGCTTTTGCTCTTTTGCAGTTTGCAGCTTGGTAATTTTCACGATTGCTCTGTCGTCTTACTAAACTGTCATAATTGAAAAGTGGAAATATTGGGTTTAGTTGAGCTTGTTTAAAGGAGAAACTGCTGTAGGCATCTATATAGACAAATTATGTAAGCAGACAAAAGGAATTGAAAGAACAAGCGTTCAAGTCCCTGCAAAATCACTTTAAAGTTTTTTTGCTTTTTGCTCACATTCAATTTAACAAAACATCTACGACTATGTTTTCAACGTTGATAGTTCACCTACCAGCCGAGCGCCTTTCCCGAGTGTTTAGACTAATTGCTGTTTGAAAAGTGAAGCATTAATGGGGCTTAAAAGTTCTCCTCAGCAGATATCAATGGTGGCAGCGGGTGCAGTAGCAATGCTGCCAATAGCACCGCTGTTAGCTGGGGTTCAGCAGAGTTTTGTCCGAAAAGTTTCCCGTTGTTAATGCTTGCCACAAAAACTTAACAAAACTTCGCTTTTTCCTCATAGTTTTTTCACTTTTTATTTCATTTTTCTTCTTTGTCAAACATTCTAAAATTTTTGCTACTACTTTCATTTGAGAAAAACAAGAAGCTGTTTAATTCACCACCATTTGACTGACTCTACGTGCACAAAGAAGCAACTTTACTAACTAGTTATTAAACACTTAAAATTTTAGCTACTTTTTTTTGTTATTTTCTTTACAGTTACAGAAATTCGTGAAAAAGAAGAAAAGTGAAAAAGAAAAAAATTTTTAAAGTTTGAAGAACAGTAAATGCAAAAAAAAATAGAAAAACAATGATTTTGTTAAAGAATGAAATAACCTGTAACAGCTACCTTAAGTGTAACTGTAATTACTAATTGGTTGAACAAAAACTGGAGAAATTTTGAAGTGAAAAAAACCTGAAAAAATTTTTATCTAGAAATCGAGAAACAAAAAAACCGTTTTTTTCTTCTGCTTCAATGTTAATCTGTCTTTTTTTTAGTGTGTTATGGCAAGCAATCAAACGGTGCTAAATAGTTGAACTCAAAAACCCAAATTATTCAAAAGGCAGAGACCTGAAATTTTGTTATTTTCTACAAAAAAACTTCTTTTTTCTTAAAGAAAGCTTTCAGAAAAAAAAAGAGAAATGAAGAATGAGAAATGAAGAGGGGGTGAGAGAAGAGGAGAATAGAATGAAAATAAGAAGAAAAATATTGAATAAATTCTCAAAATTCCTAGCCGCATAGCTACAGCTGAACTGATACACAGAGACGCATTTCTTGAAACTCAGTAAACGGTGCTGAGAATGCATGGTCACTAGCTGTATCCCACGTAATGATGTAATTACTTTTTTGATTCTGTGTAAGAGGTCTATAATGCTAAAGCAGAGTGCTGAGGCGCTTGATATTATGAAAAAAAGAAAAATCGCAGAAACGAACCGCCTGATCCAGCTGTCGTTTCTGTGCCTCGATCTTATTTTGAAGTCGCTCAGTGAGATCCTGCATACGTTCAAAATTTTTTTTGTCTTCATCGACCTGGAATTCCAGTTCCCGTACTCTTCGTTCTGTTTTGACTGCGCTTTTGTTAATATCTTGACATTTATGCTGTTCTGCATCTAATGCAGTTTCCAGCGCTCTAAGTCTGTCTTCCAGTTTGGCAATAGTTTTTTTACCAGCTTTTGACATACTCTGTTCAGACTCTTCCAAACGGCCCTAAATATCCTGGATAATAAGTTAAATACAACGATAGCAATAACACTTTTTTTATGTACAAAACAAGTATTTACCTTTGCTAAAGAGAAATTGACAGATTAAGTGCGAAGATGTTAGATGAGAGAATTTAACTTTTTATTCTTGCCTGTAGTTCCCTGACTTGCTGTTCTAAATTTTTACGAAATTTTTCCACATGCAAATTGTGCTCCTGCTGTTGACGCAATTCATCGGCAATTCTGTTGACTTCAGCAGTTGCTTTCTTACAGCGTTCTTTGGAGGCTCGAAACTCTCGTAAAGTTTCTTCATAATCAGCATGAAGCATCTATAACAGTGAAAATAACAGTGACATCCTGGTCAAGCAGCAAAACCTAACCGGTGAAAATTCGTTATATGTAGAGTAGCTAAAAATACAAAGTAGGAATAGTCAATTAAATATTTTATTCACCTGGAGTTCAGATTCAGATTTCCTTTTTGCTGCATTAAGGTTACTTGTTCGAGTAATCAGCTCATTTACAGTTTCACGTGATTCAGCAGCTACAGTTTCAGCATCACGACAGGCCTGTTCAATCTTTTCAAGCATCAAAATTTCTTCGCTTTTCTCCACCTCCAAAAGCTTAACCCTTTTTTCTGCACTAAAGTATTGCTCTCGTAGTTCGTCACGCTCCTTCTGCTCTTCGTCAACCTAGATCAGATTGGTTTATCCATTGAGACATTCATCTTCCCCTGAATGACATCCGCACAACCTCACTGCAAATTGAATATTACTTTTATTTGAGCTTCTTGTATTTGTTCGACGCACTTCCTTAAAGTTCTTTGAATATCGACATTTGCTTTGTTTGCATGGTCTAAATTAAGCTCTAGTTCATTGATATCTGACTCGAGCGATTTCTTGACTTTCAACAACTCTGTCTTCCCTTTGGTTTCTGCATCTAGCGAAGCCTGCATTGATTCCAATGCTTTTTGATGATTACTGCGAACACTTTGAAATTCTTCCTCTTTTTCCTGCAGTCGTTTTTCAACTTCTGATCTGATTTGAGACACTTCAAATTGAGCTCGAATAGTTTTACTCTCTTCTGCTTCCAATGCATCTGGAAAATGATTGTTGGCAATAGTTTACTGAGGCAAGATCATGAAAAAAATTGCTATCGTATGACAATTAGAGACTTTCTGCCTTATCCAGTGAACGTTGTAGTTCATTCTTCTCCACCTCTAGCCGATACACAGCTTTTTGCATTTCGTGCTGTGAACGGCCGCCGTCATCCAGTTGGCCTGTAAGCTCCTTGATTTCGTCAGCTAAGGAGTTGTTCTCACGACGTAAAGTCTCTACGGTTTCACGCATTTCGTCGTTAGTAGTTTTCGTCTTGGAAAGTTCTGTCAATAAATTTCGACCTTCAGTTCGTATGGCTTCCAACTCATTGTTCAAATCGTTACTTTTTTTTTTCCATTCTTCAATAACCTAGACCATACTACTTATGGTAACAAAGTCTACCTACGCAGTTTTTTTCAAAAAAAGCTTGTTTACTTGAGATGTAGTTGGCTTTTGGCAAATTTCTGGCCTTATGAACAAATCACTGGTCTGATAAATGAAAAACATTTCGTGCTTATTTGAAGAAACACTCCATTTTTGAAATTTTCGAGAAATAAAAGAAAAGACTTACACTTCCCGCGTTGCGTTCTTTCTTCTCTAAATGTGCGACTAAATTTTTGGCCGTTTCAACAGTGGTTTGTGCATTATCAAGATCACCCATCAAACGCACCTTCACCTTTTCTAGCGTTACAATTTTTTGGCTTGCTGTTTCTAAGGCTTCTTGAAGTTCATTAATCCTAAAGTTTTGTTTTTGTTGAAGTTCCTCGACCTCTTCAGTTTGTATTAAATCATTCCCCTCTAACTTTGACTGCAGCTGTTGAAGCTCTGTATTTGCTTTACTTAATTGCCTTGCTACTTCGTTCTTTGATTCAGTTTCTTCTTCCACATTTCTTGCTGTCTCTTCTGCCTTCAACTGAAGGTGCTTAACTTGTGCATTTAAATTTTGACGCTCACGAACTTCATCTTCAAGCATTCGTTTGGCTCCGTCTAATTCACCATTAATTTGGGCTTTCATACGCTGCAAGTTTTCCAGATGTTCATTCTGTTCTTCTGCTTGGTGTGTTAACCTTTTATTTTCACCAATTAGTTGTTTACGAGTTCTCATGCACTCCTCTAATTGTTTGGACTGTTCTTCCGTCTTCAACTGGATGTGGGCTAATTGCTCCTCAAGCTGCTTCACCATTCTTTCATTACTTGCTTTCGCGACACTTTCATTGCTTAGCTGTTCGGAGATGTTTTCAATTTCGTGAAGGAACTGGAAGAATTAAGCGTTCAGAAAAATGCGAAGATAAAAATTAATTTGTTCTGCATTGAATCTTCAAAAATTTTTAACTTTGCTTAAATTAATTCTTTTCAAAAAGTGACAGAAAGTTTTATTACTGTACAACTCGCCCACTTTTTTTTGCCCCATCATAGTATCGCACTACTGTGGAAAATTTGTAAGCAATTTAATCCTACGAAACCAAAGTCAGTTTTTTTTCTCCAATTGAGAAATAAAACTATTATATACCGTTTATTTTTGAGTTTCTTGACGCTTTCAACTTCAAATAGAAAGAAAACGACAAACCTTGTCTCGCTTTTTCTCAACTTTTTCTCGCTGTTTTTCAATCTGGGAATGTTGGTCATTCAGTTCAGCGATTGCATCACCATGTTTCTTTCTTAACGCATTGATTTGTTGTTCGTAAGCAATGTGTGTTTCTTCAATGTGCCGTCTGAGCTTGGCTACTTCAGCCTCACGCTTCTTATTCATCTCGATTTGAGTTTCCGTTGCACTTCCTTGCTCATCCAGTCGTTCTTGCATCTCTTCAAGTTCTCGTTGTAAATCGCCTTTAGCACTATCAGCTTTTGATTTGGATTCTCGGACACTGTCGATTTCTTCCTCCAGTTCCGTTGCTTGAATTTGCAGTTTTTCAATTTGACGTTGAAGCTTCTTAGTCAAGGTTTGTTCATCCTCAAGTCGGCTAGACAAAGTAGTCAGTTCTACTAATTTCCGTTTTAAACCATTTTCAATGTCATGTTTTTGACGAATGATTTCTTCACGATTTTCGTTTGCAATTTTGATTTCACCTTCCATTTTTCGTTTGGTTTTTTCAGCATCAGCTTTAGCGTGTCGCTCACGGTCTAATTTTTCTGTAATGTCTGTCATAGATTGTTCAAGCTTTGCTTTAATCTTGTCAATGCTATTGTTTTTGTCTTCTTGCTCTTGAACACTTTGAAGTAATTTTTTGTTTCTGTCCTGCTGATAGCTAATCTCCTTACTCAGTTTTTTAACAACTTCGCTTTGTTGCTGCATTTCGTCCTCTAATGATTGTGATTGGTATTCTTTAGACTGTTTTTCAGTGTCTGCTTTTCTTATCGTTATTTCCAGTTCCGAGAGTTTTCTTTTTAGGCTGTCAGCTGCATTTTCTAAATTTCTTTTTTCTTTCATTAAGGTCTGTTGCTCATCTTCGGCACGAAGTAGAGTGTCATTTACATCCTGCAGAAATCATCATATTATGTTCAATTACAATACTTTCTCTTAAATTTTTTTAATTTACAATTATTTCTCTTAGTTTATCAACCAGTATTGACTAAAAACTACTTTTTTACGCTTTTCTGAAACACAGAAAATTATTTTTGATATAATTTAAGTTCAAAATATCAAAAATAAGACGTAAAAAACTATGAGTGACCTGAAGAGCCTTGTCATTTTCATCTTTGTTAAAACCTTCAGCACTTAGACGATCTTCTATGTCATTAGTTTTGCTTTTAACATCGTTTAGCTCAGATATGAGCGAATTTCTCTCAGATTCTATCTGTTCTTGTTGAGCTTTTAGCTTTGCTCGTTCTTCCGTTTCTTTGCCTAATTTTTCATCCAACTCGGCAACCTTTTGGTTCAATTTTTCCATCGCTTCCGCTACTTTTCCTTCTCGTAGCATTGGTCTTACTTTACAGTACAGTTTAAACCAATCCCACATACGTAGTGAGCACCAGACTCGGATAGAGCGTTGTAGGATTAATAGACCAACTCTTTGCTCTTCCCTACGTCTCTTGTCTGTTAAAGCGACGTAAGAACGTATGTAAGCTTGTAGCTGAGTAAGCAATATGCGCAATGTTTCGTCTCGAACATCTTCAAGATGTGCTAGAACTCCTGCTTTGAAAAATACTTTTGTTTCCCCAATACGGAAATTTTCTTCGGTAAGAATACCTTTTTCAACAAGCTTCGAAAGTATTGCTTCAGAGCATTTTTTCGCTTCGTTCGAACTTTTAGATTCTTCTGCAGCAAGTATTGAGTACCACTGCTTAAAATCTGGGTAAAGTTGTCTGAAAAGTGCGCTAGCAGACTAAATCTGAGACATTTAGACGTTAATGTAAGATAAAATTAATCACCTGTTTGGAAATCCCTTCCGGCAAATTCTGATGCCCTCGAGAACACCATTACATGTTAGTTGGTTAAGCACCAAACCAGCTTCAATAAGGCCAGATGTCTTTTTCTCGTTAGGAATAATACAGCGAATGAAGTGAGGATGAGTCATGTTCAGCATATTCATTAATTTGTTTAGGGATTCTCTGTACAGCATAGATACGGTTAAGAAAGAGCCTGATTTCCCCTTTTTTCTGCTCCCTCCATCTGCAAGGAATTACAGTGAAAACTATTTCAGGCAAAAATTAAACGTATTAATAACGTTGTTTGTTAAATAAGTACCTTTTGCAGTTGCAGCTGCCTCTTCTTGCGTTACGTAATCTTTCCATACTTCGACGAGAAGTTTATTTCCTTTTGAAGCCTTCATAACTGTTACACATGTATCGTTGAGAGGATCTTTGTTCTTTTCCAGCCAGTTGGTTACGTTGTATCGCACTGTACCAGCGTAGTGACGCATAGCGAAGTGGGCTTCTCCTTGTTTGCCCTTCGGTGGTTTCGGCTTTTCAAAGTTAGGGTGTTTCCCGAGATGTTGATCAATAAGCTTTTGCGCTAGCGTCAAGTCAGTAGCTTTTGGCACAATGCATTCTTCATCGAGGATGGAAATGATACCAAGCGGCTTCTCAATAAGTTCAATACATGCTTCAAGGTCGAGGCCAAAGTCGATAAAAGTCCACTGAATACCTTCACGAGCGTATTCTTCTTGTTCCAAAACGAACATATGGTGGTTAAAGAACTGCTGCAGCTTTTCATTTACGAAATTGATCCATAGCTGCTCGAAAGAATTGAACTAAATATTGAAAAAGTTCAAAACTGGAAAGCATTATTGTTACTGCGATAATAAACAAAATCTTATATTTTTAAACACATCTTTCGCTGGAAAACTTACGTCAAAGATTTCAAAACCAGCAATGTCCAGTACTCCAATGAAATAATCGCGTGAGACTCCCTTTTGGTCCAATGTCATATTGCACTTTTTCACTAACCAGTTGAATATTCGTGCGTACAGACCTTTTGCCATAGCACCGACAGCCCAGTTTACTTGCTCAAGATTCTGACCTTTTGCCACCCACTCTGTTCCTACCTTTACGCGAGGTCGAGTCAGTGCCTTTAAGAATTCTTCATGGTTTACGCCAAACATTGCTGCTGCTTTCTCGGCTTCATCTGTGCCGTCAGGTTCAGCCTGTTCTTCACGTGGTCGTTGTTTAAATTTCATGTTACCCATATGCATAATTGCAGACATTAACTTGTAACAATTTAATTTCTCTTCGGGCTTGAAATGCAGTATGTCGAATGCTTCATCGGTTAGCTGATGCTCTTCTTGGTCATTTACTCCATCGATAGTCAGTTCTGCTTGGGCAACAAAATAGTAATCCTTGAGTGCTTTGTCCAACAGTAACTCCTTTTTTAACTCTGGCAAATAGTTTGAATAGAGCTGGTAGAAAATGTGGTAGCATCGTTCACCTGGTGCTTGTCGAATCACGCGCGACTTTTCAAGAAGATCTAAAACTGTGCAGGTACAATGAAAAAGCTGTATTTCTTGTTCATGGTTAATGTATGATTTTATTTTTGCATTTGGTTCTGCAAATCTGTTTTGGTTTTTTTTTTTGGTAAGTCTTCATACTTGCCATGATCTGATTTTATCTCATTTCACTATAATTACTCATGAGGAACAGCAGCAGCGCCATTTATATTGCATATTATCTGGATAATCTGAACTTTAAATTCACTTACAGTGTTCAATGTCACATGATGCCACACGTCCTTGTTTTGAAAAATGTATTCGAATGAACTTTCCGAAACGTGACGAGTTGTTATTCCTGACCGTTCGAGCGTTACCAAAGGCTTCAAGAACAGGATTAGTTTGGACAATTTGATCCTCTAGAGTAACTTTCTTTTTGCCCGTATCAGCATCTCCTGCACTGGTCTCTTGTTGCGAAGCTCCAACAGCAGCAAAATAAGCGATTACCTGGAATCGTTGGAGTGCATTTAGAACATTCTTTTACAAATTAATTGGGCTGTCTACGTTTACAACAGTTTAAATGCTTCTTTTTCCAGCTGCAAAGGCACAGCGATTGTGAGTGTCTCTAACTTTTATTCCAAGGTTTTTAAGCTAAAAAAACTCGAGACAAAAGGAATGTTCTTACTTATTTTTACATAAGAAAAGTTAATTAGTGTGTATTCACCTCTCGTTTAATATAGAATTATTGGCTCACTTTTAAACTGTTGCGACTTTTGGTGCACTGTAAACTGTTTTCTTGTAGGGACTCATCAAACTTCTTTTTCAAAAGGTTTTTAATGAAGAAAATAAAACGAGTACTTTTTTAGTATTTTCAGTTTTTCCGGCACCGGATTCACCCGTAATAAGCATAGACTGATTTTCATGATCTAGGAGCATATTGCGATAAGCTTCATCTGAAACAGCAAACAAGTGTGGCGGCATTTCAGTTTTACGCTTTCCCATGTACATTCGAGCGACTGAATCTGTATAGATTGGCAATCTTTTGTATGGGTTGATTACGACACAGAAGAGGCCGGAATAAGTCTGAAATCAGCAAAACGTGTTTTAGTTCAATTCTTGCGCTGTTGCTTACGGTTGCAATATCATTAGAGCGGTTAAGGGGTTGAAAAATTTACATATATAAGCATTGCACTATAGCGAGCGCGAAGATTATGCAACACTGATGCGTCGTTCAGAAAAGTCAAATGTGACATATCTTCGACCTTTTCAAATTTTGGTGGATTCATTTCTTGTATCATTTCTTTTTTGACTGTTATCTGTAAAAGTAATTGCAATTAATCATTTTACTATGGACAATTCAATTGTTTTTCTGCTGCATCTTGCACTGTGTACTTTCTCTAATACGATTTTTTGCTTTTGATATTAATATTATGTTCGTGAACGAAATCTGCCTATTGATTCTGAACAAGATACTTTTCAATCTTCCCCTTTTATGAGTTATGAAGAGTTAACCTCATTTCCTTTGGAAGTGTAAACCGTGACCATATTGTCTTTAGCGCTCTGTACTTCAGCATCAATATAGCCTTCTTCAACGTCTGGAATCCAAACATTCTTTTTTGAATCATACGGTTTTGATTGATCCTGTTAATAACTGATGCGTAATTAAGTAGTCATTGTTGAAGGTAGTAACTTTTTTTTCATTATCTTTTAGATGTGATAATAAATACTGCAAAAATATATATATATTTTTTTGTCGATGACGTAGTGTGGTGTATTGCTGAGTTTTTTGCCTCTTATAAGGAAATTAAGCACTATTTATTACGGCAATATTGATGGGGTTTTTCAAGAAGTTGTTTGAAAAACAAAAGATGCTAATGGGGCACAAATGAGATAGCAGTTGAAGAAATTGTAGTTCTGCAAAAATTCTTTCAAAAATTCTGTTTCGGCACTCTTCTTCTTCTACGACAGTATTTTTGTGAGTCTGATGTATCAAAGTTCACTGCCAAAACCAAAAACTTTCGGAAGCAGAAAAAAAATTAACAGAAAAAGAGTACTTTGGAGAATGCTTAACTGATCAACATATGTCGGTAAACAGAGTTAAGAAATATTTTTTCACCAGATTAATGGAAACGTAAAATAAATAAATGATTACTTTTTAAAGAATTGATTTGTTACGGCAGTGTACACTCTGTAATAAAAAAATCAAATCAAAAGGTAAAGTATGTTCATGTTCTGTCTTGGGAGATCGTCCCTGTTTTTTTTACTAATCCGTTTACTTTATTTTTAAATTTAACTATTTTTTCTGCATTTGTTAGTTTAATTAACGTATTGAATTGAAATGAAAAAAAAAATGACCAAGATAATACACTGTTTAGAAAGAAAGATAAGAAGATTTTTTTCTTATTGCATGTCTCTGTTTAAAATTTTCTTTAAAAAAAGCAACAGTTTTTGGTTTGTCAGAAAAAGGCAGAAATATGTCAAGACGACATTCTTTGTTTTTTGGCTATTTTTAATGAGTCTGTACAAAAAAATCACATTTCAATTGAAAGAGTCATTTTCTCTGTTGAAGAGTGACTTTCAACATCATCAAAGTAGATTCTGAGCACTAGTTAAATAAAAGTTTATTCCTGGCATAAAAACTAATAATCTAAAGACTTTTCAGCTTTTTTGCTTTTTTAACAGTTTGACTTCTAATTTTCTTTAACAATAATAAAAGCAAATAGTAATCTAAAGAGGCGATAGTTAGACTATAAGCGAAATATGCTAAACCACTGTATTAAAGTTTTTGAACTATTTTCAGAGTTACCGAAGCTGCATAAAATGTGGCATCATTGTGCTTAAAAATGACTCTATCGTATTTTGCAAATGATTCTTTTCCCAAGATCGCCATGATTAGATGCTTCAATCTTTCAGATTTTATCTTTGGATTAGTCCTTAAGTTAGTTTCAAGAAGCTCATTTTAAGACGACATTTTCTACTTTTTTGAAGCACTGTCTATCATTTCTCGTAACATCTTTTTTCTGGTAAGTTCCGGTTTGTTGATAAAAGTTACACCAGAACTTCACCACTTCTAAAGAGCAAAAGAATCCATTTTTTTCTTCTTTCTTAGCTAGTCTTTATAAGCTTTTTTTCAAACGTTATAAGTAATAAGCAACTCAGTTTCTATAATTTGAGGGATTCCCATTACGATAGAGCGACCAATTTCCAACCTTTTATTCTTACCTTTTATATATATATATACTCATATACAATCATGGGTATGTCTCTTTGTTGGTAAAATCAGGGAATTTCTTTTGTTATTTTAGCATTGCACAGTCAGCTTCCTTCTCTTTTCAGAATCGCTCTCATTAAATTTTTCAAATTTACTGTCATGCAGGTCTACATACTAGAAAATCCGCATCATTATAATTCAGATGTTTCTTGTAACTTCAGTCATATTTTTTTTCGATAACGCTTTTACAGCAAACAACGAAGCATATGCAGCTTTCAGGCAGTCGTATAGAAAATACCATAATATAAAGTGGTCTTGTGTACCGAGGAAGAACGAAAAGCTTATAGCGGCCCCGCACAAAAAGCCCCTGTTTGAGGGACTTGAAGAAAACAAATTGTGTTCAAGTTTAAGTAAGGTTAAAATGAAGACCTAACAGACAGTTGATTAATGCTCACTTATTAAGGATTAGACACGAAAAAATTAAGACAAGAGGAAACAGACGAAAGGAAGCAAAATGAATTTTTTTGTTGTTATTATTTTCAAAAATAGTTGAAACTTCTTTGAGAATCGGTTCAATTTTTCTTTTGAAACTTTCAAAAATTTATTTGTAAATTTTAGAATAATAATTTTGGACAATGCCTAAATTTATTTTGTTGAAATTCTTTAAAACAATTACAGTATGGAAAATATCTATTTGTTTTTTTCTATTTTTCTTTAGTATTTTTTTCCAAAGCATAGTCAAACTCGCCAAAACAACAGTCTGAATGTTAAAATTTAAAGAATATATATTACTGCTTATCGCATTACTGTAACATTGCTGCCAGTATACAAGGCTAAGCTACTGTTATTCAGAATACAAAAATGGTATGTTTTTTGCTAATCCAGCAGGTTAGGATACTACAGGAAAAAAAGTTGTTTATACAACGACACTTTGAATGATAGAACTACTCTATGTTTATGCAGAAATTACAGTATGCAAAAAAATGTAAAACTTTGCAGCTCAATATTAATTGAATGCAACAAGGATTAGTTAACAAACAATTTTTTGATCAACAATACTTCACACTGTTCAAGATCTACAATAACAACCAACTACTAAGATTATTATTAAAGTTGGACTATCAAAATCATTACCTTAAAAAAAAGTACAACGTTTAAATCTGCGACGATTTTATCAACAAAAAACAATTAGCATGTGCTGAAGACTGTAGGGTATAACAGTTACGCAGAGAATTGTATAGTTAACCGTCAATCAAAAATCCAGCTACTTTGTTACCATATAACTAGACTATAGAGTTGTTCAAAAATGAGGTTAATAGTTAACAAAAAAAAAAAAAATTTGTTCTTGTTTATAATAAACATAAAAAATAATTGATAAGAAGCAAAGAAAATTATTTACAGCAAGCATTTGGTCGTAACTTTGGCGTAAATACTGCCATCCTGGATCATTCTCGAAGTCAACCATTGTTTGCTAAATGCAGTTAAAATTTAGCAAAAAATTCTATTTCAATTTTTATAGGAACAGCACCGACAGCAAAAATACCAGAAACAATAAGACTGAGAGAAGTTCTTGTAACAGTTCGGAAGTCCAGAATTCTGAAGCTGTTTACAATGAAGAACAATGTAATTAGGCAGACTTGGCTGCACAAAATCTTAAATTTATGTAGACAAGTTGGCTTTCTAATATGGCATATAAAAGTTGGAGAAAGCAGTTGCAATAATATTATATAAATTTTTTTGAAGAAATCGTTTATCTATTTATTTATTCTCTTCTTTTTCCCCTTCTTTCCCCTCTTTTCCCTCCTTCAATTTACTGCTCCTCCCAAAAGTCGTTACTTCTAATGAAGAAACAGTAATTTTTGAAGAGAATGTGCTTAATCAGAAAAAAAAAAACTGGAGTGAGTGAGTTAGAAAAAGCTAAATAAAAGAGTCAAAAATTTTTAAACTACAAATAATTGCTGTTTACATAAAAGTTTTGAAAATCAATTTAATCTTAGAATAAAAAAAAAGAAAAAAAAATTAGCTTGAAATATTTTTGTTTTCATAACTTTTTTTTTGTCTTCTTTTTACTGTTTTTTATCTTTCTACCGCTTCCTTAGCTTTTTCTTTTTTTTTTTATAAATTAATTGAAGGAAATAATATCTTCTGTTACAATTTATTTCATTTAACAGTTTTATTCAGTTTTTATCTATTTTCCTCTATTGAAAACTGTAAGAAGCAATAAATATGTTTTATAAAAATTTAGAGCAAAAAAGAAAAAAAAAAGAAGAAAATCTTTGATACATCTCATATAGTTGAAAATAAATAGCAGTGAAGACAGTAGCGCTGAATTAAATACGTAAATAAAACAGCAACATATAAATGCAGAAAGATCGCATAACAGCAACTTCACTTTTCCTGAATCTTTTTTCGCATACATCCAAAGTTTTGTTCAGCTGCCATTTTTGTCTTATCTATTTTAGTCTTTTAGACGTATTCAGTTAACAGTATAAAGCTTAGCTATTTGACAACAAAACATTTATTTGCTGCTAATTTTTGACTTTTTCTTTTTATGCTTAATTTATAAAAAAATTTTTTATCAATATCAACTGAATTTATGCATAAAAATAAACTGTGAAAAGAAAGAAAAATTATATTGGATATATTAGTTAATATTGGAAGATAAAATTTAATTTGACAAAACAAAAAAAAAAATTTTTTTTTTTGCTATTCTGTTTTTTTGTATTTCTATTTTCTTCAAAATTATCATACGTTTTTTTGCTTTTTTTTGATATTCAAATGGCACTAATTGATTGTGTTTGATAGAGTGCTGCAACAGAATGATCAATCAAAATTTTCATTGCTTTTCCCAACAGAAGTGTTAAACTTTATTGTAACACAGTGTGTCACGTAAAATTTGAAAAAAAAAAAAGAAAAACATTTTTAGATTATTCTAAGCAAAAAAAAAAAAACATTTAGTTTATATTTAATTGACATTATTTAGCTTAAAATAAGAGAGCTAAGCTTTTAAGCTGTTACCGTAGCGTAGAAATTAGGTAAAAAAAAATTAAACCAATAAAATTTTTTTGTTCTTCTTTTTTTTTTTTGCATTGATAAATTTTTAGTTTTGTTGCAACCCTTTAATGCAATAAAATAAAGTAACAAAAAAAAAAATAAAAACTGATCTGAAAAAATTATTTTAATGTTTATCTATTATCTCCGACTTTATAGCAATGAAAATAATATATTCTGTGATCGGCAATGAAAAAAATTTTTTTGGAAAAAAAAAATTAT
>UXUI01007164.1:63923-75989 GCA_900576705.1 Enterobius vermicularis | reverse complement strand
ATAAATGATTTTAACAAACGCTTTTGATAAGGTGATATTTAAGTGACTAATTAAAAAACCTTAGAAAGAAAACTACAAATTGAGAAAGCAGTAGAGTAGGTATGCTTTAAATATCCGTTTTCAATCTAAACTCTCAAACATAAATGAAGAAGATTATAATTCTAATACGCTGCTTGAAGTCTCAATAAAAGCCAACCTTCCCAGCAGAAGAGCAAACTTTCTTGTGTTATATTTCGTTTATTCATTTGTTTTAACAACGTAATTTATAAGGCACAGACGTTAGAGCTTTCTCAAAAAATTTGGCTTTTTACCTAAAATATTGCCAAAAACGTGATATTTATCTCTACCGATTTAGCATTTGATCATTCTGCAGTTTGTAAAGCACGAATAAACCAGTTTATCATTATTTAAAATCTTCGCTATTTAGATGTCAGTAGAATTTGTATTTTTTTAGTTTTCTAAAGCTTATCATTTCAAAACCTAAAATTCAAAAACAGTTAGCACTTAAAATTTATAAACAAACGTAATTCTTCTAATGTGAAATGATTTGACATGTTTTAAATTCTTTTATTATTCTTAATTAAGGAACAAGTTGCAACAAGCCTCTGACATTAACAAATAAACAAGTAAATTATTTTCTATGTTTTGTCTTTCTCTGACAAATTTTTTAAAAAAAAGCAGCATCAGAAAAAAACCTTTTTAAGCACCTAATTTTTGGAACTAAATGACCAGTCTTAGTTTTGAAAATCTTTTGAGAAACTTTTGTTTAGGAAGAAAAAATGAAAAAACATTTGAATAATAAAAACCCTTCAAAAAGACAAAAGAAAAAATAATTCAAAGCACCAAGAGAGAAAAACGAAACCCAAAAAGGGTTACTTGATACTAAAAATCTTTTCAATCTTTTGCATATTTTGTAAATAGAGCGTAAGAATGACAATAAAATTAAAAAGTTTTAAGACCATTAAAAACAAACAATATCTTTTTTATTTTTTTTTCTATCTTAATAAGCTTTTTCTTTAAGAGTTCCAAAAGTTATTAAACTTGTCAGCTCTACTGAAATTTGTCTGTTGCCACCTATTGCAAAACTGTATATAACTTAAATTACGAAAATTATCTTTAAAATATGCAAAATACTGAACATCTGACAGCAACAGCACAGAATCAATGATAATAAATATGATAAAGTAATAATAAAGTATAATTTATTATCTTATTGTATTTTATACAGCTCACTCTGAAACACATTTTTTTCGTTTGAGGTTCTTGAAAAGCCTTCTTGTTTGTCATATATACTTAAAAAAAACGTCTCTACATTTTCTACTCATAATTTAATTTCATCAATTTCAGCGCATTGCATTGTTTTACATGCAATATGACTATAACGTAAATCTTTATCAATGGGAATACATCATGTCAAAACTAGATTTTTGAAATGATTCAGTAATATTGCTTAAACTTACAACTATAATTAGAAGAAGCTAGTTTCATTAAAACGTCATTACCATTTTATTTAAAAGTTCACCTTCTAAAATAATCGACCTAAAACCAACCTGATTTATCTGTCTTTTCGCAAATTAAGGTTGTTTTTTTGAGACACCATATATACCTGTATTTGTTTACTTTCAAAAATCGACTAATTACTTTCAAAAGCTGTAAGATTTCTGTTGGAAAAGTTAGGTTTTGAGAAATAACACTAGAGCAGCTCACATCAGCTGCATTAGAACAATTTTTTTCTATAAAATATCTGGTAACCTTCACGAAGTACGACTTTTTTTTCATATACCTCATTTAAAATTACTCAGCTTTAAATTTCAAATCGTTAAACTTTCGTTTGTTTCTTTCAATTCAAAAAAAAAAAACTTTATGTAAGACAGCTAGTCAAATTGCTCAACCTGTTTCTCATGCATGATTTATTAGGAAACAATAGTGGCTCAATTTTTGAGTTATTGAAAAACTGAAAATTAAATAAGGTGACTCAGGTCGAGTTTCTTTAACTAAGTGTAAAACTATGCGTGTCATTATGCCACGGATATATTGAAAAATAGTTTGCTTTTTTTTCACCATACTGCTTAATTCTGCTATACCTTCTTTATTAAAATTTTTACAATTGGTTATCCAAATATAGCAAGAATTACTGAGAAAATTAGACATTGCATGTTGTTTGAAAAAAGAACAAAAGGTAAAATCCAGTTATTTTGCTATCTCAAACGAATACAAAACGTCTTTATTTTGTTGCTCAGATGCGACAAAAGTCAACGACGAGAAACTGATTACTAATTTACGCATGTCCAATAAATCATGAAGGAAAAATTTGCGTTTTTTCCTCACATATTCCTGCTTCACTCTCCTCCATTCTCTCACAGACCTTCTTCACATTTCGGACTAAAGTTAAGGTACTTAGTCGACAAAGTCAATTTAAAACAAAAAGATCAATTAGCTGCAAAGAAAAAAGGAGAAAAAAAAGTATATAAATAAACATTGGGAAGCGCATGCGAGCAATTTCCTGAACACCACTTTCAAATTCCCGCATTTGGGAAAAGGCCGACGATCAAAGTTCACACGGCTTTTGCAAAGATGCCGTGATTCAACCGTAGTCGTTTTAAAGTCACAGTTTTACTGGTTGTGCCGATAAGTTTACTGCTGTCACTTGCAAACGAAGACATCGTCCGGTTTTTGCCTTCGCTCTAAGTTCGCCAATATCTAGCATGATACCTCAGTAAACTTAAGTGTGTCAGCTGGTAAAGTCAAAATTGCCTCAATTAAGATTCAGCAAATTATTATTATATTTTTTTACAAAATCACCTTTTTTTATTGTAGGTTATGCCACAATATCTAACGGATTTTTTATTTAAATTAGTTTAAATAGTTCTTTAACTAGGAATCTTTCTTTTTAGTAGGAAAGCGACGTATTTAGAAACTTGTTGACTTGCAATTTTTTCCTCTTGCTGGAAGACGCAGTAATTTTACCTTACTTTTAAATGTTAATCTCAGACAGCAGGGCTCTCTTATCAAAGTATGCACTTTTTACAGTGATTTTTTGTAAATGAGTTTTTTCAAATAAGACATGTCAGTTTCAGATGATAGTTTGGTTCATAAAATTTAATGAATTCTGCTTGTCTGCTGTAGGAACAGAAAGAATCTTAGAAATTCAAGCTTCAGCGGTCAGTGCAGATTATTTTAATATAAGGTCTCCGACGAGACAAAGCTGAGGAAGGAAGGGTGAAGACCTTTTTACAGTTTGCTGGCAACAGTTGGTTTGTTGTCAAGTCTACTGAAACTTTCCTGTGAAAATGATTCTGTGCATAAATTCTTCAGAAAACTGTACATAAACTGGGATTAGAAATTTTATGTCTTAGAAATAAAGAAAAGATTTTTACAAGCAAAGTTACTATTAGGTGATTATCATAAACCGTAATAATGTTACCAGCCCAGAAAATAGCTGTTCTGTTCAAAAGTTTTTAAGAAATAATTCACAAATTTCAAAATTTGGGTTGCTAAAATAATGCTTTTCCAGTGTTAAATCGTACAAAAATGCAAATACAACGTTTGGATCTATTAATTGATCCTAATCAATGAGCATTTTGGATAAAAGCAGCCAATAGTTATGAAAACTGCATATGCAACGAATTTCAAAGTCATCTGTGGTTAGGAGTCATAAAGTTGTAAGCACTGTATTATTGAAACAGCAGTGCTTTGAAGGCAGCAAAAGAGTAACATTAAAAGGAATTGAATTTGGCGTCATACGATTGTAAAACACAGCAAACGTCTACTGCACGCTGCACCAGAAAACAACCTTTGCTGTGGAAAACTACAAGGATAAAAACGACATTGTAGTGTTACAAAGTTACAAAAAAATATTTAGAAAAGTCTGGAACTAGTGTGGCTGTATTAGGCGAAATTAAGAACTCACTATACGAAAATGAACATGTGGTGATGCTTAAAGAAAGCATGTTTAGGAAGTTGGGGGGTACGTTTCACCGTATAGCTTCAATTCTGCAACAGTTACGCATTGTATACTTGCACTTCTGCAGGAAGATTTGCTGAGACAGACCGAGCACTAGATAATTACACTCAGTTTTTTGTAATATTCAAATAGTATGCTTTATTGTTTTTTTTCATCAGTCAAAACAAATGTGCTCTGTTGTTGACAATTTAAAGTTTAAAAGAATTACGCCAACTTAATCTTAAAAGCAGAATAGAACAAAAAATTGAAAATTATGTAGTTTTGGCAACAGTTTGCAGAAAGAATTATTTACTTTGCATAAGTGTCTCTTTGCTAAAAAATTCAAGAGTAAATGACGCTTGACCTCGACAAGGTAGTGAAAACAGTTCTACTAATCACGAAAAAAGCTGAACACTTGTGCGACTGTGAATTAAAATCTTTATCTTTATATCTTTAATTAGATAAATAATCTTTTAGTGCAGTTATATCCGATTTCTGAGGGTAACAACTTATAGTTTTTAATGAAAATTTTGCGTCTCCAAGTTTGTTTTTTGATGCTGTTTGAGACATTAAGTTTCCCTTAGCTCAAGAATTGATAGGCAAAACATTTTTAAAACATTACTAGCTTTAAAAGAGTTTTTGGAAATATCTTCTTGAAAATGGGAAGTTCAAAGGCAAAAAATGCTATAAAATTGACAGAAAACTGTGAGTTATTTTAAATTGCTTACTTGCTCTAAGTTTCTAATCTTAGTTTTAATTAGTTTTCTCTCGCATTTATTTTAAAGAACTCAAGTTGCTTATTCTATTCTGTATTTTTTTGCAAGACTTTTGTTGAAACAAAAAAGTGCACAGCTAGAATCTCAATTTAATGCTATATTCATTCTAATTCTCCCACAATGCTGTTAAGAATTATCGCAGATTAATCAAGTTATTTGTTTGAAATGACGCTTCTAAAACTGTCAACAAAATACAGGTTTTTTTTTACGAAGACTCAGCAGGAAGAAATTTTCATCTCAATTATCACTTTAATGCTCATTTATCTGTTTCAGATTGAAAAAGCAATTAATGGTGTACAAAGTAAGGCTGCATTAAGAAGAAAGGCAGCTGTTACCGGAAGAACTGAAGCAACTATGTAAAATTTTAAATCAAGTTTACCATTTTAAAAATGCTTTCTTTTTTCTATTTGCTTCAAGTTTAAAAAGTAAACAGTTTTTGATAATAATTAAGTAATGCATGCAAACTTTTTGCTGCGCTTAGTTAACGTAAAATATTGCACAACAACAGTAATATTCTGAAGTATTATTGGTAATAATGTCGCTTTTATTTAATTTATTACTGAAAATTTGTGAGATTGTGAATTTTGAAACAATAAATAGACTACTTCTTTACAAGTTATAAAAGGAATATAATTTTTTATGTGTGAAAGCATTATAAAGTAATATTTAATTGCATTTTTTACCGCTTCAATTTGTTGTTAGTGGTACTGATAGCCAACTTTTTTATTTATTTTATCAGTTCAAAAATAGAGTCTTCTTTTTTTAATTTTTTTTAATGGTATGGTAGCACTGGTAAGCATTAGAACAAAGACCAATGTTAGATATCACTAGTAGTTGGCTGAAAAAAAAAAAAGAACCATTTGTCACTTACCACTAATTTGACCAGATAAGCCACAATTACGTAGCCGAAAGTTAGCATAAATATATAATTCACAAAAAAAAAAATTATAAAATAAATCAAAATTTGGACAGTCGACAACTAAAATATTGTATGAAACATAATTACATACTTCTTAAAAAATAAAAATTGTTAAAGAAACAAAACGTAAAATTTAAACTTGAAAATTTTTTAAAATTTTATAAATGAAATAAAATTTTTTTGTTAAAGATGGAAAACGATCAAGATTTTAGACTTGGTATCAGCCGGCATGCAACAAACGGTGTTGACGTTATATTCGGAATATCGTATCTGCAATCTATCGCACCAACTAGGTCTGAATTGAAAACATCGATAGACAAAGCTGAAACTTTACAGACCATGAATATCATTGGTACGTTTCTGAAGCGGAAGAAACAACCTGTCAGAAATATTTGAAGTTGTTGGCTTTTTCTGTCAAAACCGCAGCTCTAATTTACTTTTTATGCATAGTTATTGTCGATAAAGTTATCATCTTTTCTTTATAAACAGATTCAAAATGCATCTTTTTTGAATGACTTATTTGTAGACAGTTCTAACAGTACGTTTACAAGTGTTGAGGACCAAATGTGCAACGTAGTAAGCGAATATATACAACAGCAAACAACCACACAAGGTAACGGGCTAGATTTTAGTACACTTTTTTGACCTACTCTGTTAATCCTGGAATGTTTTGTTGGTAGTAACTGACTTTTTTGAGGCTTTAGCTTTATTTAAAGCTGACTTAATAACTTTTGCTTACGTAAATTTTCAGCTCCCACTCAGCCGACAGCAAAATCTTCAACGTTATCACCTACAACAACTGCAGTAGGCGGCTACTACATTAATTGATATAAATTTTTGTGAATTCATAACTGCTTTATGTGATATAGAATTGATGCACTTTAAGACAGAAATATACAAAATTTCATGTCGAGTGCAATTCGTTGTATAATTATATTTGGAATTCTTCATGTGCGGACCTATTTGAACCAGCTGACATCTAAACGTTTTAGTCTTGTCCTCCTTGCCCACCGTGTACTACCACTACTGTCACTACTCCAACACCTCCAACCAATTGTTCAAAAGATATTGTTCTGCTTATCGATGCATCAAATGCCTTGTCTCCTGCAGAGTTTAGCCAGGTAAATCATCAACAACCGTTACCTTTTCTGTCTGGTCAATTACTGCCACTTATAAAAAGCTTTAAATGCTATATAAACTTTAAATTTACATTAAAAAACTAATTCTTGTGCTTGTACCTTTTTGAAATTAATTTTAAAAATTTTTTTCAAAAAATTTTTGAAATTTTTTATTTGGTAGGCAGTCATTGTTTTATTGTGAACTATTTTTAGATGTTAAACTCAATTGGAACAGTCTTAGTTCGTCAATGGGCAGTCCCAACTGCAATCAATGTCGCAGTTTACGGATACTCTACTAAACTTGTCCAAGTTTCTTACTTTGATGTAAATTTAGATGAGCTTACGTTGGTAATTGTTAATAGTACTTTCCAAACCGGAGCAGATCCAAGCATTAAAAGGTATTATTAAAGTTTTGTTGAAACAAAGTAAGATTTGAACAACGCCATTAAGAAATTTACTTTAATTTGCAAGCTCTTTAGTGGTTTGCGTGGTGCCACTGAAGCTGCTCAGAGTCGAGAAAAGCCGGTTGTAACTATTCTATTTACGGCATCAAGGTATTCAAAAATCTGTTTTTTCTTTTTTTCAGGATGTTTTTAAGTAAATTACTAAGTTATAGTGATGCTACATGTACTAAACAATTTGTCGAAAATTAAGGTAGATTGAGCTTGTGTAAGAGAGTCATATTTTTTAATGTAAAAAAAAGGTATGCAGTTAAATTTATCCAGAACTTTTGCCTATTTTAACTATTTAGTATCACCGACGACGTTAACGCAGCAAAGCCGTTTGCTTCACAGCTATGGACAACTAATAATTCTGTTATCGTTGTAGCACTGAAAAACGCACAGAAAAACGTTGTTGGAGAGGTATTTTGCACTAACTAACGGCACAGCTGTCAAACTCAAAAACAGTTTGCATCAGCGAAATAAATATTTGAGCATAAACAGTTTTCAATCAGTTTTATCTTCTTCTATAATCATCAATTTAGTTGGCATCTGGAGACGACTTCGTACTTTACAGTCAAAACTTCGATTTTGATGGAGCGTTTGCAAGATCTATAACTGACCTTATGTGCAGAAGTCCTCCACCTCCACCTACAACTACAACGACGTATAATTAATGTTTAGCAAAATAAGCTGGCAAGCAATAATTTTGAACTGTTTGCAGTCAACATTACTTTTAGGACTTTGGCGACAACAACCACTGTTCATCCAGATCTAAGCTGTTTAACAGACATTGCAGTTTTGGTAGACGTGTCAAGCGCTGTTCCATCAGATAAAGAATATCAAAGTGTAACTGGATTTGTCATCAATTTTATCATTTTCTTCGTGATGAATAATAATGTGCTAAAAGTACTGTATGAATGAAGTATTTGCTTTTTTAGCAAATCGACTTTCTTCATCAGCTTTCTGCTGGATGGGACGTGAATGGAAATGCAACTGAAGCTGTCATAATGACCTATGCTTCTAGAGATGGACATATACTAGGCGGATTTCAGTATACTTCAAATGACCAGCTTTATTCTTCTATTGAAACATTGAGGAACAAGTTCTATGAGACCGAGCCAAGCCTAACTCTGTTAGTTGTCTATATCTCGCATTATTTCGAAGAGATTAAGAAAAGTTTAATTTAAAGATTTGTGATCTGTTAAAAAATTCAAAGAAAAAGCAAACATTCAGGTTATAAAACACACTAGTAAAAGTTGGCATTTATTGTACACCGATTTTAGCAACGTCTAAATCTAAAATCTTCTTTTACAAAAAATAAGATTTTAATATCAAAAACTGCTTTTTCAGAGGACTTGAACTGCTTACTGTACCTATAGAAAGAAACCTTACTCGGCCTGGTGCACAAATGGCCGCAGTTATATTCACCTATTCCAGGCAAACTACTTTCAAAATTTGATCATTTAGAACGCAAAGCTGATTGAGCATTTAGATAATTACTTTAAAAAAACCAACTGTTTGCTTCAAGACTATCGATATTAGCGAAAGGTATAGTTGTCTTGAGTTGTCTAATTTTTTCAGTGGCTACGACGATATTAAAATTGCCGTCGACGCTTACCTTAATGTCTTAGTAGCAAACAACACATGGATATACGTAGTCGGTATCGGAAACAATCTTGTCAGAAGTTACTTAGAAGCTTTGTCTGGAACTGTAATTCTTACGAATTCTTACAGCCAAGAACTGGCAGATAAGGTAGCCATTAATAAAGACTCTATGCTGCAGAACACATAAAGTTTCAACTGTTCACATAAAAATTTTATTACTAACAAAGTGGCAAACTTTACTTGAAGTTAAGTGCTATGCTAGAAATTTTAGGTTAACATAACAGACAAATGACTGATTGAAATAAGCATTACTTTTTCAATATCGTAGACCATTTAAGCTTAATTAACGACTGTCACATTTATCACTGTCGATAACTTCGCAGCAAAGCCTATAAACAATAGTGTAACCAAAAATTTTTTTTCGGAGCTTTTCAAGTGAGATTATAAAGTGTATTGTCAAATAAAAGTCTTCTGTTTTTGCAGGAAAAATTCTTCTCTTTTTTGTACAGATAAAGAAAAAAATTAGAACAGCAGGCTTTGCGAGTAAAATAGAAAAAAAGTTTTAAAAGAAGAGCGAAGATGTACTTGAAAAGTTTACTTTTTAAGAGTTTAATTTTTATTTAGATAACATAAACATTTTGTTTATAGCAAGTGCGAAAAAACACTAAAGAATAGGCTAGTATCAACAAATATAAGACCATTGACGGTTTTGTTTGAATTAGAAAATCTGAGCGTAAAACATAAAAAAATGGTTACTTAATCAAACTCAACAGAAGAAATCATGCTGTTTGCCAAAACATGTAAAATGTGAATCAGGCGACGACTGAACAATAACTTTCAAATACCAGAAAGTTTTATAGAGCATATAAGAAATATAAAGCTCTTTTGTTTATGTACTACTTCCTTCTCGGAATTCAATTATATTTTCTGGCACCTTACTTGCAAAAAAGGTTAAACAAAGCATCCTATTTATTGTTGTTGTTTAAAACCAAAAGAAATTGCTATCTTTTTAGTGGTATATCGATTTTTAAAAACAATATTGACAAAACCTATGTCTCTTTACTTCAAAAATTACTTTTAACGAGTTATTTTTGTTTAACAGTATTCTACAAAGTCAGTTTTACAATTTGAGAAGGTGCAGAAAGAAAAGATTTGAAAGTTTAGGACGAAAATGAACAAGAAATAAGAGAGAAAAGTTAAAGCAATTTTTGGCGACATGGTTACTTTATAAAATTTTTCAACTTACTGTATATTTCTAGATTAATCAAATGGTATGTACAAAGAATGAACCTGCTAAACAATTGCCACCTGCACCGACAACAACTACAGCTCCAACAACGACAACTGTGACAGTTCCTCCTCTGACACAGACAACAAGTCAGTCACCTACCAATTTTTTTGTTTTTATGCTGTTAAACGCCGAATCAATTTGGCTTTGCTAGGCGTCATTTATACAGCAGATGATTACAGTAACATTGTAGATTATACTATAGAAAAAAGAAAAAACCTTAATAAAATTGGTCAGTTAGTTAAAAAACTCTAAAACAATTTATTTAAAACTACCTTTTTAACATACTGGAGAAAAACTTCTAAAATAAAATAGCTCTTTGGTATGAAGTTACTTTAAAAACAGAATAAAAAAAAAGTTTTAAAATTTTTTAATACTTTAGTAGCATAAATAGTAACCTAAAAAAAATATGCTTTCTATAACTGTTCACTGTTCTGGTATTGCATAGAGGAATATCAAATAAAACCCGTTATGCAATGATCCCCGAACCGTGCTCAAGATTCTTAACTAATCAGGATAAAATTCTGATGTTGAGAAAAAATGTACAGCACTCATAAACAATTTATTTAGTTATAAAATATCTTCTAGCGAAAAAAAACCTTAGCCGCAGTTTTTTCAACAGTAAAAAAATTTTTGAAAAAAACAAGTTTGAACTAAAAGTTTATCACTAAAATTAGCTGACGTTGTACACGTAGGTTTAAGCATATAATTCAAATCTCATATATTATAGAGATAAAAATTAGAACGTATCACTAAGCCAAATTTTATGTTCTCTAATAACATACAGAAATTAGCACACAAATTTTTATTTTTTTAGCAGTTTGAACTTTCATTAGTTTTGCATTTTAAACAGCTTTCTGGTAATTTTATTTTTTCAGTGCTTATGTTCAAAATTATTTATTTGTTCTTCGTTTCTTCACATATCTTTTCTGACATAAACTTTTTTCTTAGCAAAGTTCACACAAGAATTTATTTCCGAGTGAAGTGAGTAAATGAAACAAAAATTAAGCTGAAAATTTTTAAGTAAAAAAAAAAAAACATTTGCAAGAAAACAGATTATCAGCAATAGACAAATTAACTCAAGTTTTACTGTTTTATAATGTATCTTGCCGTTTGAATAAGGCTTTGTCAAACTGAGAATCTATTTTTTTATTTTACTAAAACAGTTTTTTATGCTTATAAAAGTACTTTATAGAGTTTTTTACTGTTTCATTGTCACATAGAGCAGTCTAAAGAACTTTAATTTTAGCGACAACATATGATCCATGTACTGATTGTATTCCACCAAGAGCAAATGTGCTTATTCTTATTGATGCATCAAACGCCTTAAAATTAGATCAGGTATAATGCTTTAAAGTTGGGCAAAAGAATAAACAATTTTTACAATTTTTAAATTTTTGCTGCTAGCTTAATTTTTATTTATGAATACTGAGCGTTTCTATACGTGCCTGTTAATTATTTCAATCATCTACTAAGTTTTTGATAATAAATAATTTTTTAATATCACAACAAATAAAATAATCTTTTTTTTAGCACAGAAAAACTGTTTAATAATTTTTCTTTGTTTGCTCATGAGCCATTTTACGCCAAATCGCGCAAGTTTGAACCTCGACTTCTCAAATTTTTTTCATTTTTTAACCACTTGTAGCACTCAATACCAAACTTCAAAATCAAAAGAGTTTACCTCAAAAAGTGTGCTGTTGGCAAAGTTAGACCGTTCTAAAGTGCGGAAAAAAAACGAAAGTCATCTTTGACATGGTCTCCTTTGATTATCTGTGTGTTTCGCAGTTTGCAGCAGACTCATTTTTACTTTATTTGAAAGCTTGTCTCTTGCAGATTCAAGAAAGTAGTGACACACCTATATCAGCAAATTTTATTTCAGATTAAGATAAAAACAAAAATTTAAAACGGTTTTTCAAAAAACAACATTACAAATTTTTTTAAAAGAAAAAACATATTATTGAAAGGTATAAT
>UXUI01007164.1:36833-50442 GCA_900576705.1 Enterobius vermicularis | reverse complement strand
CTGCAGCTCTTTGCTAGCATAACTTCCAAATTTTAAAAACTTTATCAAAGATTAGTACTTTACGGTGATTAATGCACTATAAGTGAAACCTCTTTAACGGCTGTCTCTTCATGTTACTGTTAGTTACGATTCTACCGAAAGTGCATTTAAGTTGTTCAGACCTGCTTTCTTTCAAATAGCTACAGTGTTTATTCTTATGCACAAGAACCACAACCGAGCATCCATCTTAAAATATTTTACTATACTTTGAAAGCAGAAGTTTAGACGGATGCTAATTTCGTGGTCAACAATGCGTATGATCAGTAGCAGCCACAGTGTAGCTCAGATTATCTATATCCAAAGTTCATAATTTTTATAGAATTAGTATTAGAAGTTAGATCGCAGTTTCAAAGCTTCGTTGGCAAATCTGTTAAATTTTGCAGTTTGAAACGGAGAAACTGTTTGTTCTAAACGATTTGGTGACAAATTCAAACTGGAATAGGTTTGAGCGGCTAGCAGTTGGAATATATGCAAAAAGAAGCAGTCTCTACCCTGTTGCCGGTTATGGAGAAATGAATAAGATAGAAGACCTGAAATCTTTATTGGAAGGAAACGCGTTTTATTTTGGGAAGATTGCAAATATCACAAGGCTAGTTTCTCAGTCAAAAAAATACTGTCGATTACTGTGGTAGCAAATTCTACTGTATAAATTAGTTTTTCTGTAATTGTAAGTAGTTTAATTAAGCAATTGTTCTGCAAAATAAAATTTTGAAATCATCTTTTTTTAGCGCTCTAGAGCGGTCTCTAAAACTTTTTGAGCCGCTTCCTGAATTTGGAAATCAGTACGTCATTCTGTTTTGTTCAACCGGGTATACATTTGTTGTTTCTAATTATAATATCTAACAAAACATATTATTTTTACATGTCTAGATACAAACGACTTAAGTTATATATTTGTCTAATCAAAAAAATCATTGATAAGCTTACGTACTATCTCGTCACCGCAATGTTATACAGTAATCTGAAAACTCTACACATTGTAGACAATTTGTATGACGAGAAACAAGTATTAAAAAGTCAGAAGTTGAGACCGAAATAAACATATATTTAATTTTAATAATTTTTATTTTTTTATTTTTTTGTAATCTGTATTAGTTAATTTTTTATTCTTTTTGGAATTATATAATAGGAAATAAAGCAGTTCATTTACTTCTAATTAGTTCTGATCATACGGTCAGCTAGGTAGACATACTGCTACCATAGGTTTTGAAATGTATCGTAAAGGTTTTATCTCTCATGTATTAATCGCATGAGCACCTTGTATTTCAGTGAAAAAGACGATTTGGCGACGGCCAAAACGTTTGCTGACCGTTTGGGTAAGGTAATTGTGGTGACCCTTGGAAACCTGGATCCTAGTTTGTTTACAGAATTTAGTAAATACGTGGTTCATTGGAAGAATTACGAAGGAAATGAAGAAGCTGCGAAATCTATTATGGAATTTTTAAAAAAGTGAGTGTTTGAAAAGCCGTTCAAGAAAGTATATGATGCTCATCTTTAGTTTATTTTTACATTGTCTTCTTTGAATTTTATTTAGTATGTCACTACGACCACAGTGAGCACGCTCGTAGCCCCTGCAGTTGCTGCCTAAAATGGAACTAATGAGCGATGAATTTTTTTGGTTGATGTTTGGTTGTTGTAGTTTAAAAGCCAAAGCAAAATTCATTTGAATTTTCAACAGCATTTGTCAACAAACGTGAAAAATAATTTGAGTTCTCGAAAACCTGCAACTTTAAAAACCTTTATCGCCTGGTGTTTGCATTTTGAAAAATGGCAACTTTTCTTAACAATGCTTTTGATTCAAGTCAACTTTTATTCAACATTTTCTTCGAAATGCACTTTCATTCATCTGTATAATATCTCCAATTTTGCCTACTCTATTTGACTACAGTCTATATGTGGTAGAGTTGAACGGTCTAGAAATATTTCTGTATAAATGAGGTATTTCAATGATCCGTAATTGAATGTCACTTGGATATGGTGATATTTCACAGTGGAAAAACGACGCAACTGTTACGGTATTGCGCGCATTGTTGTAATTGTTTTAACAATTAGCGCTTAAATACCACAAACGCAGCAACAGTTATATGCCTAGTAAAACTGCTAAAGTAATTTAAAATTTGCAAAAAGTTCTCATATAAATTTATAAATTCTGTACAGATAAAAAAATACATATTGTTATTCTTGTAATAAATACGAAATAACAATATTTAACATCTTGAACAGAAAAAAAGAAGAAAAGTTTATAATTCTTGCAACAAATACTTAACTTCTATTCCCATACTGAATTAATTACAGCTGGCACATTTCACCTGATTACTGTGATTTTGTAATTGATCTCTCACATGTTCCTTGGTTACAATTTTTTTCATAGCATAATTTAGTATGGTTAGAAAGTCGAGTTAAGTGCTCCCAAGAATACTGCACGTGCATGCTTCTAAAACTGGTTAATGGTTTTCTGAAAGCTTTGGAAGTATTAAGTAATGCAACAAAAATTGGTAGCCGAAAACCAATAGCACTTGTTGTTTGCCTATCCATCACAACGTTATCCCATGTTTTCCTACCACAAAGACCCCTTGCTAAAAACTCTATGTTTGCCCTAATTTTAAAGTGTATAATAACCCTATCTTGTAAATAAAATGACTACTTTTTAAATACTAGTGTACCAAACAGAAGTGCTTGAAAGAAGGTGAAAAACTGACTTTTAATTATGGCTGAAAGTTTTTTTTGAACTACATTCAGTTGTTTTTTGAATGAGCATTTAAAAACACTGAAATTTAGGGCAAAAAAACCTTTTTATTATTTCTTGGGACTAGTCAAAGAACATGTTTATTTTTTCAGGGTCTGTTAAAGACCGTTACAAATAATAACTTGTAATCTTTTTTTCAGACAAAACCCAAATCCCAATAATCGGTTTTCGTAAGACTCTTTCCCAAGTTACAAAATAACAAATTTTCAATGACAAAAACAGCTATGAATTTTCAATAAGTATACACTTAAACGTCAAAGGTTACGCATAAATGAGACAACTCTAGAAAGACGCTGATTTTTAGACTTCAAAATGCAATAAAACTTATTTTTTTAAATTCAGCTACAGAAAATCTCTTTCTATTGACATCTGCCAAAAATTAAACTTTTTATAAAGGTTTCTATCTTTTTTATTCACCTGTAAAAAAGCATTTTTTAAGCAAACATATACTGTAGGTATTTTTTAAATACCGCCTGTTCTTTCATTTCACACTTTTTGAAGAAAACCAGAGAAAATCTAAGCCTTGTTTAAAGCTGAAACCTACAAGTTAGAGTTTTATATGACAACAGTCAGCAGCTGGATATATGGTACTTCCAATTCCTACAGTTTATTTTGTTAAGTCAATTCCACTTTTTGCTTCATTCTAAGAAAATAGCGATTAAACTGGTGCTTCAAAGTTTTCAGAATGCAAAACTGCATTCAGATTAACAGCCATAAAAATCAAGTTACGCTAAATATTTTCTGCAAACGGCTTCTTGTTTCTGCAGATTTTTATTTTTATCTTAACGACATTTCAAGAAGTTTCCTCACCAACAATGAAGCGAAGTGATCAAACTGGAAACAGTTATGCAGGAATACTTGTACTTTTATAAACACCCGTCAATACATTGGCCTCAGCGATAAAATATTTTGCAAGATATGACATGGACAAGTTTCAGCCACTTTTTTCAAATAGAAACAATTATATGTAATTCCTGTGCGCAAGTGTTTCAGTAGAAAACTTTTAAACCACAGATTAAACACATTTGCTTAGTAATTTCTAAAAAACACCTATCCTTTCACTTCACAGTTGTTTGAGAAAACCAAAGAAAATCTAAGCCTTATTTAAAGCTGACAATAGCACTTTAAAGTTTTATATGAAATAGTCAAGTGAATTTCTACAGTCTTACTATTTAATCTACCAGTCAAAGACGTTTTAGTCAGTGAATCGTCTAACAGCGATGTACAACGACAATCACTTTATGCTTATCCTCAACTTTTGAAACGTATTTCTACAAATCGTTGAACGTGTCGTTAACTAGTTGAATAATATTTTTATTGATGTTATAAATAAACCTTTCCTTTCCTATTTTTCATGCTATAATAAAGTAACAGCTAGTACTACCAACAAACTGAATCAGTCAGTTATAAGACAGAAATTAAAAAAAAATCCGTATGATACTTTTTGACACAATTAATTTAGAATAAATTGTTAGTAACAGCCTAAAAAAATTTCCCGCATTGACTAATTTATCAAGCAGTACCCCATAAGTTACAAATTAAAGTGACCAAAAGCACAACGATATTAGAAAGCAAACAGATATCGAGAAAAAAAAAAGAACAGCAAATTTCTGAATTAACTTATTGCACACTACCACGTATACGTACACAGCAACGATTCATAATTACTGTTTGCAAATGAATTATTACAACTGTAAACAAACATGAACATCCTAAAACACTAAAATAACTATATTATTGCTTTGGTATCATCAAAATGTAATTGCTGACTAATGTACAACAAAACTTTTAAAGTCCTTATTCGCTAATCAAAACATTAGAAAAAAATCCCCGCTTCAGTTTACGCTCGTAAAAATAATTTTTTTAATTCAATAAAAAAAAACTCCTTCTTAGTAACAAAAAAATGTATAATTTTTACAGCAATAAAAATCTCCAATAATTTTACCAGAATATTTTTTTTGACCCTATGATTCAAATATTGTAAAAGTAATTTGAAAAATAAGTTGTAATTATTTGAATACTATTGAAAACACATAAGAAAGATTACAAACAAAAAAAAACTTGACTTTGATCGCTCATCATAGGCTGAGTTAAATAATCTATAAATACTGGAAGACCAAAGATTTAACACTCACGCATATCAAAAAAAAAAAGCCAAGACAAAAAAGAAATGTATAGTATAAAGAAAGCGTAAAATACGAGCCGTTTGCTGGATAAGACCCGTTTTGAACGCCAAATAATCAACCTACTTACAAACAAAATGTACAACATGTTGTTTAAAATGAGCAAATTAAAATACTGTCAGGGCAACCTCAACAACAAGAAAAAAAGCTACTTCCAACTTAAGTTTAACAAACCTGAAACCGCGAACGGTAAACCAGTCAAATAAAAACAAAAAAAAAACAAATACTTGCACACGGCAATTTTACTAAGGTATAGATATAAAACCCATACATTGAGGCATACCGACAAAAAAACCTGTATTCGAAAAAATTTTTTTCCATTGAAAAATATTCATTTTTTACTCAACTTCGTTAATCTCATTTTCCTGTCCCTCAAGTTCCACCGGACCAGCATAACGACATGAACGTTCACTGCTGGTCGAAAGAAACGTTCGGTAACAATTTGCATTGGTAAGACAGTCCGGCAAAGATCCAAGGAATGCTGGTAATACCAACAAGCCATGTAGCAAACCCCACGCAACCACCAAGAAAATAGTCTTTAGGAAAACGATTGGAGAGTAACTCTAAAATGCAGTTCTTTAATGCTAAATGCTAATGCCTCAATTATAAGTTCATAAAAAAATGTTGCAAAAAAACTGTAATAGCAAAAAAGTTTTTTTTATAAAATAGAAATATACCTGTAGAAAGAGCAGAGGTAGCACACACATTACTGTAGAGGCACCGGCCTGTATCATTGGCCAACCCACAGTTTGCAAAGTATGTTCCAGTTTCTCCTGTGGTCCCTTAACTGGTATTTTAACAATTTTACCGTTTCGTATTTCTTTCCGATTTGTCAGCTAAAAAGTACTCCAGTTAATGCAATTTCACAACTTAAGAAAAAGTTTGTTAAGGTTACAACCAATTTTGAATACTTTTGAGGTAGAGGAAAAGCAACATGATAACAACTGTAATATGTAATAAACAAGTAATATGTAATGACAATTAAAAAAATTTTTTCTAAATTGTTTGTCAACCTTACCTGATAATGGTAAGATACATGGGCGGTAAAATCAACTGATAAACCAATAGACATAAGAACAGCTGCCATAGTTACTGGATCCAAATCAAACCCCCACCACGACAAAAATCCGAAAACACCTTAAAAGACAGGGTAAATGATGATAATCAAGAACGGTTGAAACAGACACAATTTGGTTGCTGAAGAAATAACCGACTTCTAAAACTCACCGAGACTGATGGAAGCGATAGCAATAGAAGCTGTTATGACACTACATGGATTGGGAATGAATATTGTACAAACTACTGCCATACAAATAAGTGTCAGTATACCAGTCTGCAAATCAAGAAGTAGAAGATTTGAAAAAAAGGCGTAGTTTGGTTTGAAAACTGATTTCACCTTTTTAAATTGGCAAAAAAAAAACTTGCAGTATTTTATATTTCTAAAAAAACACTTTTTCTCCAATAAAAATTAGATTAAAATTTTAGTTACTAGAAGGTTATCAGCTATATTTTCATTTAAACAGCCTTTTAAACGTGGATATGACTAATGTATTGTAAGCACAGTATATTCAAACAAAAGAGCCACTATAAAGTAAATATATATTGTTTAGCTAAAAAAAACTTCTTATTTAAACAACCCACCTGCACAGCCACTGTTTTCAGGCTTAGCATTTGGTCAACGAACATCCCATTTGCTTCCCATACTGTAACGTTAAGATCCTGAAAATGAAAAACACCAAAGTTTGTAAATTAAATTATTTATAACATTATTTCTGTTAAAAAACCTTATATTTTCCAGCAATTTTCCTCCAAGTTTGCATAATATCTATTCTATCCTCCCAAGATGACATATTCTGGTAGGCGACAGAAAACCAAAACTTTCTGATGCGAATACCATCTCTGAAAGCGTTATTATAGAAATAACTCTTAAAGAAACAAGGCGGAAATAAAGAGTGATTTTTGAAGCATCTTGATACTGGCAAACAATTAATCCCTCACTGCTTGATGCCTTTCAAGAAGTTTTTAAACACAGACAATTGTGCAATAAAAATTATTGTTTTCACGTAGATTCTAGTTCCTTCTAAACTTTTTGATTTTTGGTTTTATAAACAGTATTTCGCAAGTATTCTTCCCAGTTTCAAATATCCACTGCAATAAAAAATTAAAATGCCTTAGAAGATTCAGAACTTACCTCGTTTGCTCTGTTTTTAAAAACGTCCTCCAATGTGAATAAAGAAGTGAATCCAGAAATTCTTCTAATCTATCATAATCCAAACCAGATTGTCCGTTACGAAGTAATGATGGCGTTGTTGTTTCAACATCAGCTCCAAAGAAAAAGTTCTCAAATGAGAATTTTGGCGTGTGATAAAAAGTTGCATAGTCTCTCAACCACAGCAGAGTAGACCGCTCTAAAAGATATTAATCCATTAAACGTCACGCAGGTAACGGAAAAACGGCAATGATACTGATAATTAAATTTTCGTAGATTTTCAAGAAGACACGGTAAACGTTTACTTCTACACTTTGGAAGCTGCTCGAGCTCGCCCACCAACTGGTTGAGCCGCTTTAACTGATCGTCTTTTCGAAGATCGAATGGATTATTTACCAAAACAGTCACTGCGTGATAATCTGCCCACACTAAAGAAACTTTGAGACTTAGCAGTCAACTGGAAGAAGAAAGCATAAAACTTCATCACCACAGTACCACGTCAAAATTCTTTGTTAACCTCAAAGGAAATTGTTATTTGTTTCAGAAACAAGTATGAAATGGCTCAGTTCCTAAAAATGTAAAATTAACCAAATGCATAGTTAAAAATGACTCTAATATCAGCAGACTAACGGATGCATTAGGTATAAAAGCAGAGCAAAGAATAAAAAATAAAACTTTGAAATTGTACTGCAGGTCTAAATTATTGCCTTAAGGCTTCAACTGCAGAAAGCACTTCATCAACAAAGCAGAATCTCTATTCTCAATCTACTGGAATTATATTAGCAGAGAACGGCATTAATTAATATACTTTACCATAAAGCAAATTGTTAAACATAGACTTTATTTCCCTTCTTTTTTTTTTGTAATTTTAAAGGAAATTATTTTCTTATTTAGCATTAACTTTTCTCATCAAGGTCCTTTTCAAATTTTTATGAGGTATACTACGAGCACCTGCTATTCTGTACAGTGATGAAGAACTTGAGAAATCCAATGTCACAAGATATATTCTACAATTTCCTTGTATTATGAAAATTTCATCTCAAAAAAATTTTTTATATTTTTCACTCGGAAAAGAAATTTAAAAGAATTGGTTACGCTCTTCAAATCTGTAAAAGAACTTTAATAAAAGCTCTTGGTCGCTCTTGAAATTACAAACCAATATCATTGAGGATCTGGTTTGGTGCTTGCATAGCTGAGTCTTTCGGTAGAATTTTCACGGTATCTAATCTAGTTTTGATCTTCAGAGCGCCAATAACAGCAAAATACCAGTATAGAACCGTCGCGACAGTTATAACTATAGTAAAAATACGATGTCCGATCATTTTACAATAAATCTTCAATACCCATTTCATGAAACAGTCTATCTGCAATAAGGAACAAGAAACAACTGACAAAGAAAGTCTTCCACAACATTATGGCTAACGCTGGTAACCTCAGCGGCAACACAGATTTAAAATCCAAACCACACAATCCACTCTTAATACAAAAAAATTATTAGAAAAAAAAAGTATTTTACTTCATAACGCCATCCTGAGAGACTTTTTTGCTCCATATCCTTTGAAGCCTCTGAACAACCAATATTTGTTTTCTCACATCGAGTGGCAATTGCAAGAATTGGTCCGAATAAGATTAATTCATAAAGATAATCTAGGCCCATAGCAGTTGCAGTCGTTATGCAAAATAATCGAATCTCTGTAAACAATTTCTCCGTTTCAAAACTAATGAAAAGCCAAATTTTCTCAGATGTGTAAATACTTTTACTGTTAGTTCGTACGCTATAGCAGTATTGACGCTGGGTTATGACCTGGTGTCGGAGTCAGCGCTCCAATTCCAAAAGATATAAAATTGGTCAACGAAGTGATTGTTATCGACGGCCCAACTTCTTCAAAGACAAGACCAAGACGAACGCTTACACTGCTGGAGCATAACGCGAGACGCTGCCATGAATGTATCATCAGAAAGCCGTCATCGACTCCTGTAAGTGACGATGGGTATTGATAAAAGTGGGCTGCCACAAAAACTTCTTAGGCGACAGATGTCGCATGTGAAGAGAGGCGGCAGAAGAAGAAGAAAAGGATGTGAATGTACTCATAACCTCTACTTTCCAAAGCTTAACTTTTTTTACTCCACTGATAAGGATAGAGTTCAAAAACTAGAATAAAAAATGAAAAAGAAAGCTAATTAACAATTATAAAAAGATTCGAAGAACAAAACAAAAAAGACAGAAAATTTTCCAGCGACTCACCTATCCCCATGATCAGGAACGGCATTACCAACATAAAAGAATTTGTCCGGATGCCCAACAATGATATAAATCCGTATGTCGTTGTTATTGATAAAATCGGGCAGAGAATTGCACCACCCGCTACAAGTGCCTTTCCCCAGTCCAGTGCGTCGTAAAATACAGCGCTCATTAAGACAGTAACCGTTACAAAAAACATCATAAAACCGAAACCTTAAAACAGGTAATTTTGCTTGACACTAAAAAACGTCAAATGACATAAATTACCAATTTTGGTATCTTAAAGTACATTTTGTAGACGTTTTTGATTAATTTTCAGTAATCTCATAAATCTCTCGCAGCATCTCGACTTTTTTTCTCAACAAACTGCTATAACTTTGGCAGATAAATTTTCTTGTTCTTGAAGCTCAGTCACAGTTTGTTTACTGAAAAGAGGTAAATGAAAAAACGAAAGCGACTTATTTTCTAAAAAACTTACTCCGACAAACTTTGGTAATGCAATTAACCTTACCAGCAGCAAAGTAGGGCGTTAGCCGTTGACCATCTTTAGTCATTGCTTGTTCTAAGATCTCTGTGCCTATCACCTAAATGTTTTTGTCTTAGAAAACGAAAAATTCAGGCATTTTTGATCAAAGTTACAAAACCTTCAACTGTGCTTACCTGCATGTCAATAAAATCATTATTATATTTTTCCCGACTGAATTTGAATGCTTCAAGTTCCCAAGTTGTAAGAGCCTCATCAAGTGTTTCATTTAGTTTATCGCCCCGATAAACCATTAAAATGACCTGTAGACTTTTATAGATGCATAAAAAGCTAAGAAACTGTTATTGAAAAGAGGTAAATTAATTATTTTTTATCAATAAATATCACCTTTGCGAGCAGAAATACATTCTTTCAAGAATACAGCTTTCGCTGCTTACAACCAAAAACAAAAAATTAATGTGAAAAAGAGAAATTAACGTAAGCATGAAAATTTTTGTCATGAATAACTTTATGTAAGTTACAATTTACTGTAAAATAAATATCCTTCATACCTTCACGGAGTTCATATTAGTAAGCAGCTGCGCATAATTGGTATCTGGCGGAAGCTTATCCTTTGTTAAGTTTTTTCCGACAAAGGCGTCTTTTGCAACCTGTTTCTTCAGTGTAACACCAAATAAATGTCTTTCTATATGGACATCCAGACCATCCAAAATAGCTTGTGGGTAACTTAACGTCGTAGAGTTTGAAAGTGGCAAACCTCTTTGAAGGTTTAAAGTTTCAAAACCCAGCCACTGCTGAAAAGATATTTTAACCCTGTAAATTACAGTTTTCCAATGAAACGATTTATCAGAGAACGTTTTAAACAATCTCCTACTCCCAAAACACTAATTGAAACTTTTCAATATGTCAGTTGAGACACCCGTCAAAATAATGAGTAAAGTGCGCAATGCTAAATCAAAAATCTGTAATATATAGTAGAAAAGATTAAATAGAACTGCTAAAAAAGTAAACCGACTTATGTAATCGTGCGACCTTCAATTAAACGATATTTGAAGCATTAGAAACTCTTCTCTCCCCTCAACACGAGAAATATACCAAAATTTGATAAGTGGAAGAACCGGACTACTTACTCAACATATGCAACACTACACTATTTTTGATTTAAGGTAGTAAGTTGACCCGGATAAGGAACGAATATAAGAGAGAGTGGTGACGGAGGGAGCAAGAGGTACAGAAGCAAGCTGTAAGCCTATTTTGGAAATTACGAAACCATTTTGTTTTTATTATTTAAGTTTAAACAAACTCTGAAAAATTTAAATGGCAAGTGGGATAAATGGCAAATAAATGGCAATTTATTTCTGCTCTGTATTTTTGAAAGACTATAAAATAAGCTCAGGAAGCGCATTGGAGATCCAAACTTGAAGAATTTTAACTTCTCATATTGGGCAAAGTGTTGCCCTTTTACGACAACATCACCGTTAATTAGTAATCTGTATACTTCAGCAGAATCGTCCGCTTTGTTATCCTAGCTTCAAAAAATTCAAAGAGGTATATTTTTTAGTTTTCTTCTTTAATTGGAAATAATTCTTAACTGTTTATCAAGAAGTACAAGTGATTTACACAGTTAATCTTACACGAAGAAAAAGCGGGGAAAAACTAAAACACAGAAAACAGTAAAAACGAGCAGCAAAAAATGTAGAAGACTTCTTTTTAGCAGAAAATTATGGATGAATGAAATTTATCAGTGAAGAAGTAACACTGGCAAGTCAATCCTGTGTCCAAAAGTATTCACTGAAACCTACGGCCATTCATTGTATTACGGTTATTACTTGGCATAATCAGTAGATGGTCAAAGTATTCAAAAGTCTTACGATGAACATTGTTAGACTGTAGTTGATGGTGCAGTAGGATCTACAAAAGTCGCTGTATTTCACCGAAGTGTTACCGTATTTGGCTGAGAAATTACTAGTTAAAAAATCGTGCAGTCGAACCACCTCACTCAGATGTTCGTCCCTTAGCATAGAACCGCCATCTTTTGACCGCAAAAGGACGATCATCATCATAGGATCTCCTGTAAATAACGTTATTTTTCTTACAAATTCCTGTAAGTACTCTGAAATTAAAAAAAACAGTTCTAAACAGGTGATTCTGTATTTTTCCGATTGCACTGATTAAAGAAAAGCATTGCGCCGGAAATTCTAAAATACCTGAAGAGTTCCAAAATTCGCGCATCACATTCATTTCGTAATGAGATGGAGCATTCACTGGTGTATATCCTTCACGAATACGATCTTTCAATACCATACTGAACATACCAAATGAAAAAGATGAGATCAAAAAAGATAATGCAATGTACACCATTGGATAAGCACCGACGCTTTGACCTAAAGATCACAAGATCTCGAAGTTACGACGTATATTCGTTGTTAAAATTTGGTATATCTGATTGAGCTCCTACGTAGTTTGCCAAAAAAAGTATAAATTATTTTAAAAAAATAGCCATATGAGATCAAAAAAATTTAACTGCTTACCTAACAACTGAAATAAACCGCGTAACGTTAAGTACTGCCATATTGACAACAGTTTTCTTCGTTTCGGTCGATTTGATTTTCCTGAAAAAATGCATCGAGACTTTTTTTTATCCAGGAAATTTTCTCCTCTTTTCAACTTTTTATTTACAAAATACTATTTTGGAAAGTTGAAAGCTGTAAAAACAGAATGAATGAAAATCTAAAATGGCATGATATGCGGCTAATAAATAAGCAATCTGAATCTCATTTTACATGAGGTTTCTTAAAGGTTTTCAAACTCATAGAGGATTAAAAGAAATTAACAGTTTTTTTTGCCTATATTATAATTTAAATATTTTTTAGTTCAAGCATAGCGAACCAGTATGTTCCGTCAGAGAAATGCAAGGAGCCCTGGCACCACCATTACCAATATAATGTACGCTGTTTGTGGCAGTATTTTTGGAAGGGTCTGTTATCGGGTCTAAAGGGATGTCGTTGAGCAGAAAGCAGGATGCGTCTACACTCTTTAGGCTAGTCATTTTCCTTATGCCGCCTAAATTATGCAGGATTTCGCATCTGCCTCAACTCGACCGTTACTTTAAGTAAGTAATTTCTGAAATTCAATTGTCGAAGTTAGTGAAACCATAAAATAATCATGTAACCAATATCGCTGTAGTACTGCACATTTCGTCCATGCAATAGCATTATAAAGTAAAATCAAAAAACAGTTTTCTGCTCAACACAGATCTAGAATACTTCATCTCAAATTGTTTATTATACTGTCTAAGCAGCTATCTCCCAGGTTCTATAAGAATTTTCCTCAGAATTTGACGAACACTCGCCAGTCATAAAAGCAATCAGTGAGAAAAAAAATTTTTTGAAGTATTCTGGTCTGGCAAAGGCAGTCTGATCGGTTTGTTAGACACAACAATTTTCCAAAAACATTTCTGTTTAAACTGCTTTAAAAAATAATCTTTTTTAATAATCTTGAACAGTTTCAGTCACTTTTTTTTGCTCGGTCAATTATAGTTTGCTTAGCAAACAGATTTGAAGTGACTTGCTAATAACGACTGTACCTGTTTATTGTCCATCATACAAAAGTTTGAAACTCCTAGATGTTTCTAAGAACAGTTTTATAGATGCAGTGACGTTTAGGCAACAAATTACTTTAGACAAAAATATCAACCACAAAGTCC
>UXUI01007163.1:40179-51596 GCA_900576705.1 Enterobius vermicularis | reverse complement strand
AAGTTTTTGGTACTGATCTACAACAAAAACATCATTTTTTTCTTTTTGAATCTTGCATTTTTGAACAAACTCTAGATCGTTTTCAAACTGAATTTAGGCTGACAATCGGTTGCTGCGTGACGGTGTCTCACAACTTTATTTCAATACTCTTAAGGGAGTTATGAGTCAATTCCATAGCTCGGCACCAACTGTATTTTTTGTTTTTGTTACTACTTTTGAAAGCTTCCTGTTTTTGATGACAAAAAAATCTTCATTTTTTTCTTTTTTTGCTGACAATTATGCTTGCATTGATATGAAAAATCAAGTTGAAATTTTTATGCGAAACCATCAAGAAAGCTGACGATGTTTCAGGTCTTTACTGAAATAATTGACGCTTCTTTGGAATTTAGCGACCAACCTACTTTAGAAACTGCAACTGTCATTTTGGAAGGAACAGTAGCTTTATGTATTGCTTTCACAAAGAAGGACTACATTTTGCCGCTAACTGATATTATATTGGTCGGCCAGTTTATTTATGTTTATTTTTAAAAGTGTTCTAATAATTTTGAGCTGCGTTTTTGTGTCATTTGAGACCTGCTTTTTAAAGACTTCTGTGCAGTTTAATTCTGTTTCTTTTATGGATTTTCCTGACAAAGACTTGTTCCAATAATTTGCAGAAAAAATTTTGTTCCTTTTGCGCTTCATCCTCTACCTCTTCAAAAACAGTTTGTCTGGCGCGATTGTTGTTGGTTTTAATCAGTGCCTCTAGGAAAAATGTTATATTTGTACCTCATAATTTCTTGAGGTTATTAAGTGGCGATATAGTAACTGGTGAGTGGAAGCCGCACCCTTTGACTTTGAAATTAATATCGGAAAGCATTAAAAGGTTTGTTTCTTTGATTGAGCCAACGTGTATTTCCCTAAAACGAATAACTGCTTGGTTTCATGTATTGTTGTTTAAAACGAATAGTAATATCATAAAATGTTACACGATAATTTTGTAGTTTCCAGCAACATTTATCTTTCACGTTTTGCGTCTTGCTTAGTGCATCAAGCTTTAAAAACTTACTACAGTCTTTTTTGCCACTTTTTTCAGGTCTTGTGGAGCTGCTGAAGACCGTTCTCAGGCCGTATCTCTCATGGAATCTGTTGTAAAACAGGCAGAGGCGTAAGCTTCTTGTCTATTATATTTTACTTTTTTTTCAAAATCTGTATCCTACAAAATATCCCACACTTCTCTGCTGTTTAACCCTTGGTTTTATGACTTTTTCAATTATCTTTTCGTTTTTTAGCACTGATGTTGCCGTTATGTGCCAGTTTTTCTCTGACCTTGTTGACCTAAGTATATTTGACATTTTTTTGATGCCATCAATTGGGAAATTTTACTCCAAAGTTTTGAGTAATTCGAGTCACTGTGGTGTATTAGAAATTTTAAAGTTTTATGCCTTGTTGTGCGCTGAAAGGAGGCGAATTAATGTTGACGAAGGTATGGTTTGGTCGAAGCAGTGACGGAAATTTTATGTAGCTTTTTAACTTTAGCATTTCAACGTAATTTTGCTTATTTATATTTGAAAACTTGTTGTTATCTGTAGTGATCTGAACTAAAATATCAAATAAATTAGGGGAATTAATGCTAATTGAAAGGGTATACTTTCTGTGTTTAGTTACAGCTGCCAGTTGAGGAAAATTTAATTGCAACAGATTTACAGGAGAAAGAGTGTTGTTTTTCGATGTTTCTGATCATCTTGCCGTGCGTGAATGTGTTCTTGATATTATTCGTAACAAAAATTCCGAAAACAGAGAACAAGATGTTCTTCTCTTGTACGGATGCAGTGTTTATCCTTGGCTTTGGCGGGGCGTTGAAACTGTAGAAGGTAAACTTCATTAAATCTCTTATTGACGTTACGCGGAGGTGGTTAAATTTTGGAGGTCCAGTACTGTTTTGCAATCATTTTCTTTTTATTTTTTAAGCCTTCAACTACTCTTTAAATATTTCTAGCCTTGGATGACGTTATGGTTATTTTTAATGATGCAATCAGTGGTAAATATGGTATCTTATCGTCGTACCTGTCAGTGTTAAGCGCAAATGCAGTCTTTCTCACGGGCAAAGATTACTTTGCAAATGTTAATGTTGATGATCTTCTAAACTTTTTAAAGTATGGGTTCTGGATTCTCACCTCCTACATTAGGTTTTGAGCTGATTGCTCTGATATCCCTTTTGTCTGTAACGATCTGTTATAGATATGCTAATTGTAAGGAAGCGGCTCTAAAAGTTTTAAACATGATTCTGCCCTACACTCATACCTTTCTTTATAAAGATCATATGGCCTTATCTCTGAAGGTAATATCTTTTTAAAATTTATATTATTGCTTTCTTTGAGTTTTATTGATGATATTAGTGGTTTTCTTTTCATTATAATTCTCTAACGTGTTTTTAGGTAGCCAGAGAGTTGTTACCTTTTTTTAGCAATCACAAATCCTCTATTCGTCAGCTGGCGTTGCGTTGTCTTAATCACTTTGATTTTCCTCTGCCACTTGCTGAAAATGAGGACAAGGTTTTTTTAACTTTTTTGCAGACATATCAGTATTTTTAAATACTGTAATGTAGACGATTTGAAGTGAGGTTGTCTTTCATTTGTTAGATGCGGTGATTGTGGTTTTTAATTTCCAATTGCTTCTGCATGGTGGGGTATTTCAGCTTTTTATCTGTTGCAGGGGAAGGCAGACTGTTTTTTAAAAATCTTATTAGAAGTGGAAAGGACAGAGTTAACAATTGAAAGTTATAGAAACCGGCTTATGTTGTTGCGTAAGCTGTCCTATGGAGCTCACAAGAAATATATCCCTGAAAATTTCGATTCTGCTTTAGAAACGGTAGATTCATAATTTTGCTGCATAAAAGTTACGGAAAATGTCATGGTTCCCTCAATATTTTGCCGATATCAAGTTGTTTCCTCTAACTTTTATTCAGCCTTATATTTTTCCAGATTTTATTGCGAGTTGTCATTGCGCAACTCTACGAGAGGTTTACTATATACTGGGACCAGCTCTTTGAAATTATTGAGAGCTATGCGCGTGGTTTTTCTACCGAAGTCTTTTGGCCCGTTTTTTACGAGTTTATAACAAATGCATCTTCGCATATCAGTAATTTTTCCTCTAAGGATTAGATAAATTAATTTAGGAATTCTTGAGTAATTTACGTTTTATTATGGCTTATTATTATATGAATTATGAAGAAGTTCAGTTTTTTACTCATTTTGCGTCTTCAATCTTAATTTTTTTCTTTTTCTAGACGCTGTCTCAAAGGAAAATGCGGAGTTTGACGAAGATTTAGATATTTTATGCGGGATCTCTGGTCACCACACTCCTGATTACGTTACTTTTCGTCTTCAGTTATTTAGAATGCTGGATCGCATTCCAGATGTTGCTGAGCAAAAATCGTGTGACTTGAGTCCATTACTTCTGAATTTATTTAGGTAATCTACGGAGTCAGGATTAATTTTCAGAAATTTTTTAACTCTTTTTGAAAATTTAAAACTTGATCTAACAGAATTTTACACGCTTCTTTAAGATTAGCTTGAATAGCTTATTGTTCTGTTCTTTTTTCGCATTTCCAACGGTTTAATAATTTTTCGCATCACTTTTTCAAGTAGTTCTACCATTCGCAATACTCGCTGTACGACCTGCTTTTCTTTTTTTGTATGTTTAGCTTGAATATATTGCCTATTGTACTCTTTCAGAAACGAGTATGAAAATCCGAGCAGGCAAAATATACAACAGCAGAACATTCTTTTTACTGATGAAGTGCTTCTTGAAAACTGCGAAGATTCCTCAGCCTCTGATGAAGAAGAAAAGAAAAGCGAACTGTACTGTCTTCTATGACCACTTAATTACGGAAAAAAACTATTTTTCAGATGGACCAATTTGGTTGTTGCGTTTTAGAATTCGTGTTCTTTGCTAACTTGTTGTTTTTAGGACTAGCGGGAAGGACGAAGTGGGTGAACAGCTGGTGAAACGGCGGAAGCTAATGCAAAATTCGGAAATCAGATTGGGATTTGAAGCTGCAAGTGCATTAACTTTGAGCAAAAAGGAGATCAAAAAGACGATTATCACTCTGTTAGAAGTATTTAGCAAGTTTAAGTCACCGAGGAAAATTTATATGGCCAAGGAAATACGATCATTGTACGATGAAGTATGGTTTTTTATGTTAGTAAAGATGTTTTTCTTACCGTTGAGAATGACTGCCAAAGTTGGTAAATACTTTTTAGTTGTTACTAATTGGCGACCCAGAGGCTCAAAAGGCGGTTCTCACTTGTTTATTTGGATATCACTATAATTACCTCAATCCTTACAGGTAGGCTATAAGCCTCTAGTGACATTGTAATATAAAACGAAATTTTTATTGTTATATTGGGGATCAAAGGTATTTTTGCTGTAGAAACCTAAATAAATATTTTCAAGAACTAACTTCGAGAAATTAATTGATGAAAGGACATTTTTGAATGAACTGGTTTTGTTTGGTGTGGACCCACAATGTACTACTGTGGCAGCGGAGCACCGAGACCAAACAATAGCAATTTTAATGAGGTAAAAATTCATTTATTTTTTGGAGAACTGTAACGGATTTTATTTTATAATCAAGTTTTCTATGGCCATGTAACCTTCCAATTGCTTTTACGTTTTAAAGGGTATTGTACGGAAAATTAAATACACATGTTCCTAAGGGAGAAGTTGCTCGTAAAGCTGCTGTGTATCGATTTTTGGCCGGTTGTTCATCTAATGAACTTGGCGTTTTCCTTTCAATTCTTTTTTTGCCCTTAATCGAATACACTAATGGTAAGTTCGAAATAGACCTGATAAGGCGAGAGGATCTCTTATTTCCTTTTCTATTTTGTAATTTTATTTTAATTCAAAACATAGTGGGGCAAGCAGAATTTATTCGTTTACATGCTTCCTAATTTGTACTTCCAGTTTCGAACGATAGCGACCAAAATTTGATCTCTTTATGTACCGAAACTGTCGAGAATTTTGTTCCGCAGAATATATTGTCATTGTCTAAACTGAAAGGGTTGGTTTTTTTTTTTGTTTGCACCTGCAGTTTTTTGTTGTACAAGCGAAAAAAGAAATATAAAGAATTTATTTCTACGCATGACTAGTGTATGAGGTATCCGTTTTGCTTTAAATCTGAAAATTCTATACCCGGTCATGAAATCATTTTTGGTTTTACACGTTTCTGTATAAATAACGAAATATCAAAAAAATCAGAATATTTACACTTGAGTATCTTATTCCTTTCGCATTACTACAATAACTGTCTGCAAAATCTTCATAAAGCATTGATACGTCAATATCGTTCTTCATTTTGAGGGTGCATTTCAAGTCTCTTAAGCTCCCTCTTTTTGATAAATTATTTTCATAATATATATTCCACTCCACGATCCATTCCATATCACAGTCACAGAGGAGTGCAGTTTCCTCAAATTAAAGGCATTCGGCAGAGTAAAGTTGTTACTGTCATAGAAATTTTTGTTCCAAAATTGAATAATTTAGGAGGAGAGTTGAATTACATGCCTCTTTGCTGCTGCTATTTTCTAACAAGTCTGCTTAATTCTTCTAAGGTTTTACCTGAACATCTAAGTGTTCTAGGATAGTTCCATGTTGATTAACAAATGGAATTTCCGTTTTTTCGAAAATTTTAAGGCTTTTAAGCTGGCTGTTGACAATAGACAAAGAAAGTTGATTGATATTCGTCAAGCCATTGAATATTGTTGCGGGTATTTCTTCGATTGAAGCATCTGTTATAGTTAGATGAAATTTCAAGCCTCTAAGACGTATAAAAGCACTTATGTCTAGCTGAAATTATAACTTATTTTTTATAATTCTTTGTACTTGCTATAAAACCATCTAAACTTTTACAGTTCTGGTTGATGGCTTTTTAAATATGTGTATTTGATTACCTGTTTAAGATTTTTCCCTCTGATAGTTAGACTTCTCAATAGTCTTAAATCTGTCTTGTCGAACTGTCTGTCCAAACGCGTTTCTTGAATTTCTATGTCCAACATTTGTAGAGCAGGTAGGTTAGACAGTATTTCAGGAATACGGTAATTGACAAGTTTAGGGGTATCAAATAGCTGTAACTTCATTCTTCATTTTTTAGCATTTTAAAGTTTAATTTATTTGCATTTCTTTAAATATTTATTCTTGGCTTGGCTGTGCCTCTTACAGTTTTTGACATATATTGGGGAAATTTCAGTTGCATTATACTTCTTCAGAACTTTGCACATCAAAGTTTATTTTTTACCTGTAGGTGACGTAGCGAATTTAGACGTCGAAATTCACTCGGTTGTGGTAAGTGATAAAGAGCAGGCATGTGACATATGGACAAGCTTTCAATCTTCAATTATACAACAAAATCATAAAAAGAGGATTTGCAACTATTTAGAAAAAATCTTAAAATTTGAATCAGTGGTAAGCCGTACTCTGTGGAAATATTTTAAGAAATTTTCATCTATTATTTTTATGGGGTTGCTGCAAATATTCAGAGCTTTTATTTGGGTGAGCAATTCTAGCACATGTTGATCTATCTTGCTTAGCCTATTAAATGAGGCATCAAATGTTTCAAGCTTCCTGAATGTACTTATTTCTTTTGAATGAAGTTCGCTGATTTCGTTCCTGAAAAAATTAAAAGATTTTTTTATGATAATATAGTTTGAATTTACTATTAAAGACAGAACTTGTACTAATCAAAAGTTGTTCAAGAAAAATATGAAACTGAAACACAGAACACTTTTTTATTGAGGGCGATCAGTGAAAGCCATTAGATATTTTTGTTCAGTAATCTCTCTTATTTTATTTTTGAAGCGAAATTAATGTTAACTGGAAGAGTTGTTATTTTTTGTTTACCCGCTGATGTTAAATAGTCTCAGGCCGTGACTGTTGATTCGTGGAAGAGAGTACAGTCCTGTGTGGGCTAGATTTAGCAATTGCAGAGATGGGCTAATCCCCTGAAATTCATTTTGGATCGGTATATTTCAACTAAAAAACTCTAGATTTTCTGACCTTAAACGCTTGAGGATTCCAAGAGAGCACAGGGTTATTGCTAAGGTCTAATTCCATTAGACTTTCCAGAGTTGAAAAAGCACTTTCTTCAATAACTTCAATGCGATTAAACGCAAGGCATAGTGTCTTCAAGTTTATCATACCAAGAAAACTAATTGCATCGATTGTCTTCAGTTTATTGTGCTGAAAAGCAGTATTATTTGTTATTTTTAGCAGTCAGATATTTTACTGTTTCAGTTATGATTTGTTTCATTTTTTTTAATGTAATTTTTTACTTCTAAATTAAGTACAGAAATGCTGCTGCTTATTGATGCGAGTGCTGGTCGCGGTACCACTTCTAACTTGTTTTTTGAGATATCCAGAATATGAACATTGTTTGCACCAAAAGTTCCTTTTTCTATGAAACTAATTTCGTTGTCTTCTAACTTCAAGACGTCAAGCCTTTCCTGAAAGTATTTAAAAGCAGTGTCAGTTTTTTTCAAAATTATTTAACTAATATCTCACCTGTAAGGCAAATGTATTTTTATTCAGCTGTCGTAGATGGTTTTGTCCCAATTTTAGAACCCGAAGTTGGGGGCTTTTTGCGAACGCATCTTGTTGGATTTCAAAAACACCGTTGTTGCTAAGATCGAGAAATTGTAGCTTGTCAAAACCATGTATTAGTCCTTTTCCAATTGTTTGAAATTGATTGCTAGCCAGATTCAAATGGGTTAAAGTGCGTTTAATGTTTGTTAAATCAATTCTGCAACAGTTAGAAGGAATAACGAGGATTAAGTGTCTTTTGGCTTTTTATATTTTTTTAACTCTTCTTTCACTTTTACGGTCACTTACATTTCTATTTGATTGTTAGAAAGATCAAGTCGTTCAATCAGGAGATCTGTTTGTTGTAAGAAACTGAAATCGAAGTAACGTAGTAAATTGTTGCTCAAATCAAGATACCGCAAACTTTGTAGATCAGAAAATGATTGTCTTGGCAAAGTTGTTAGCTTATTGTTTGCCAGTGACAGTTCTTCTAGAGCATAAAGTTTATCCAAAGCTCTTTCCTCAATTTTAGCAATCTGGTTATTTGCTAAGCTCAGATGACGTAGGTTATTTAACGAGGAAAATGCCTGAAAAAGTTATATATTCAGTTTACTTATTGGCTTTTTTACTAATTGCATTTGAGTTTTCATTCTGTTTACAGCTCGTTCTTTTTTGTCTGTTAGACTTACTTTGGAGCTGAGTGACGAAAGACGATTGTTATGAAGGAATAAAATTTCAACTCGATATAAGTTGCGGAAAACGTTTTGAGGCAGATGAGCTATTTGGTTGAAGGCTATGTTCAAGGTTTTTATCTGGGTTGTAGTAGATTCGTGAAATGTTTTTTCATTTAGTTCTTTCAGCTTCATCTTACTGATGCTGAGTTGCTTCAAGTTTCTTAAGTTTTCTAAAAAGTAGTCTGGCAATTTTTCAATCGGATTTCCATTGAGTACTAGAGTATGCAGCTTATCCAGTCCATTTAAGGCTTGTTTAGGGAAGCGTTCAATCCGATTTCCCTAAAAATAAATCACACTTATCGGATGTGCATTGGTAAATCGAAGATTCAAATTTTGAGATTTTCAGAAATTTTTTAAATGATAGCTGAAAAATTTCTTTGATCATTGTACTGTAAGTGTGGTTATAATATTTTTTGAAGAAGAGGACTTATTACTTCCAGATTGAGGAGGCTGAGGTTTTTGAGGTACAAAAATACGTTGTCGTTTAGTGTGTTTAGCTGGTTATATGATAGATCTAGCTGTAGTAAAGAATTCATGCGAGAAAAAGAGGCAGGATCAGTGATTCTTTGTAGTAAGTTTCCTGCCAGGTTGACTTTCTTCAACGTTGCGCTCGCTCCACTGGAACCTCCAAAAGATATTTGTTTTATTGCGCTAATTTTATTTTTTGAAAGGTCCAGATTTTGTAGTTTTTTCATTTCATTCAGTGTTTTGGTCGGTATTCTATCCAAGCGATTATATGCAAGTAATAGTTCTGTTAAGGCCGGCTTCAAATTTTTCCAGACATCGCTATCGATTCTAAAATTTAGCTGAGATTGTTAAATTAACAGCTGATTCAGTGGTAGCAATTATAAGTACTGCGAATTGAGAACCTACGTGATTAGCTTATTGTTATTGAGATTTATTGCCTCAAGGGTTTGTAGATCTTCTATCGCTGTTGGAAGAACATGTAAATAGTTGTCTTCTAGATTCAGTATTTGTAGGGATTTACCAATGTTTTCGAAAGTCTTATTAGGTATAGAAGCAATTTTGTTATTACTGAGGTCCAGCTGTTTTAACTCAATGATGGAATTGAATGCACCTCCAGAAAGTCGAGAAATCTTCAAAAGAACTGCTTTTTAAAATTTTTATGTGACTGGTTTTCGTGTCATTTATAATACCGTCATATAGGTCAGACTTGAAAAGTAAAATTATTTGATTTGAATTGAAATTGGATTACTTACCTGATTGTAGCTGACGTCTAGTTTTCTTAATTTGCGGAAACTTTGGAAAGCGTTGTTGCCTAGCGTTTCAATTTTATTGTTTTTTAACAGAAGATTGATGGGGCTGTTGAATTCTGCATCAGCACTCGCTGTGATTTTTGTAATATTATTACCTTCCAAATCCAGTGTCTGTAGCCCTGTGGTACCTTCCAATGCGAGATACGGTATCTGTAATATTATTGAAATACATTTTTTTTAACATATACAAATTTTCGGTATTGTTAATTGACAACCTGTTTAAGCGCATTGTTCTTTAAGTCCAAATACCATAAGCCTTTTGGTAGGGCAAGTTTTTCTATAATTTCTATTCTATTGTTGGAAATGGTCAGCACGTGCAGTGGTAAGCTACTTAATGACCCTTTAGCTAAGTGTTCTATCTGAAAAACCTTTTTTATCTGTTATTTTTATTGTTAGTTTTTATTAAACCTTCTCTTATTTGAATTTAAACTAAGCTCATAGTTTAGCAGTGATGACTCAACAGTTGTTTGTGCTATTAATATTGATTGATGTTCAACAGCGATCAGTCTGAAAGTTTCAGCTTTTGAAAATATTGAAAAAGGGCGAAAAGTTTTTTTGAAGGTTATTCAAGCGGAACATTTCCTAGCTAAATTTTGCTTGATTTTTTGTCAACTTATTATTTGTTTAGAAAGAAGAAAGGAAAAACATTTGTTAAAGCGAATATTTTTCTCAATCGAATCAGCCTAAAGTGAACCTTTCTTTTTGCCAGAAATGATCTTTCTTGATTGATCGGTCAAAACTAGCTGGGCTCAACTGGGGCTTTGGATGTTGCAAATTTTCCTATACTTGTTTGTTAAAAAAACTTAGCATCAATTTTTGCCCTTAAACTACAAAAAATTATTACTTGATTGTTGTCGACATGTAAGTATCGCAGTTTCTGTAGTTCTGTGTCGTCGAAACTTGAAGGTTTAATTTCTGATATGAAGTTATTTTGGAGTGAAAGATAATTCAATTGCTTTAGATGAGTTAAGGCTTCGGTTGGTATAGACTTTAGCTGGTTATGGTTGAGATTTAACTCTCTTAATTTATCCTGAAAGAATCTGATGATTAAATTTGATTTGTATGAATTCAAGACACATTATTATATTGAACAGTTCTTGAACACCTGGACTGAACGAAATGCGTTGACATTTATAACACTGATATGATTGTAAGTGAGGTCTATTGATTCTGGGTCTATATTTTTGAATGCGTCTTGGGAAAGGTTAATGAGATTACTGTTGACAATCTCCAATATTGCTATTTTATATCCAACATCCTGGAATAAACAATGGTGGACAATTAAATTAATTTCAGAAAATAGCTCATTTAAGAGCAAGATTTTTTGTTTGTACATTCAACAGAGTAATCAGAGGGGAAGGAGAACAAAATGCTGTTTTGCCTTATCTGAGACGTTTTTTCCAGTAAAGAATGGCGGAACACTTATCCATGGTGTACCGTTACAAGTAATCCGCCCTTCTTTTTGATTTTGAGTAGATGTACATTTGCATAGATTCCAAATGACGTTCTGATATGCATTGAAACTGCAATTGATGTTGAAGTATATTTTTACCGAAAATTATTCTCAGATGAATTCTAAATGGAATTCAGAATTAGCTTGCAATTGCAAGTACATAGTTTTAAGTTGATTAAGAGAATAAGTTTTAACTTATGTAGATTTTACTTGCATATTGGAATCGTTGTATTGGTTTGATCGTTTACGCTTAGAGCAGTGGTGATTAGTAAAAGAAAAAATGCGACAAAGATCTGTAGAACTGTATTGTCGATGTAGTATAGGTTCATTATTCATCATCATAACAACAGAATTCCTGATTTTACAATGATTAATTGACCATTGAAAACCTGGAAA
>UXUI01007163.1:27548-38294 GCA_900576705.1 Enterobius vermicularis | reverse complement strand
TTTTTTTTTTTTTTTTTTTTTTTTTTTTTTTGCATTACTCTATAGCGGAAAAAATTTTTTGAAATGCTATCTCTGCATATAAAAACAGCTGTGAAGAAACGTTAATGGTAATAATTGCAGTTACTCTTTCAGCAAATGGTCTTAATCATATCACTTTTCAATTTTTTTTTGTTTTGTTTATTTTTTCTTATCCTTTAACACTTATTTTACTATAGTCGATTTCAGGTGTTTGAATAGTCTAGAACATGTTATCAGTAAACTGTCAAGAGCACTTAATGAACAACAGCAGAAGTTTATATATCGCCTACTTCTGGTGGTTGCAATTGTTGTTCATCTTGCGATTATTTACCCAAACATAAATCCAAAGGTTCAGAAGCTGTTGAAACATTTAAGGACATCAGTCTGCTTACGCTTCAAAGAAGTTATCGTTTGCAATTGCTTTTCTTTTTTCTGCTTATTTTAAGCAACATATATATATATCCGATTTTTTCTTGAGGCTGATAATAGTGATTACCAAATTGGGAAAGCAGGACCAGCTGAAATTTTCAGGTTTTCAAAAAGAATTTTATTTTTTGAGCAGTTTAAAATAATAAACATTTTAATATTGCTTGAACTTTTCAGATGTTTAATTTCAATATTTTGAGATTTTACATTTTTGAAGGTGACAGTCATCTTATTTTTTCCTTCTTTATTCAATAATTTTATTGTTTTAGTTCTTTTTTGCTTTTCAAAAAAGAAACTTTTTGGCTGATGAGGTCGCTGGTCTATTCGAATACTTTGTTGGACCATTTTGTGATTCATTTTCAAATGGCCAATTTTTGGTTGCCCCCATGAGTTTGTTGCGGTTATTTGCCTCTTGGTCTCGCGCACCTCTGTAAGTTAAACAATTCGTTGTTGGTCTTAGCATTTTTTAGCTTTTTATAATATAAAAACAGTAGGTTGTAGTTGAACTTTAGTTGAAATGAGTAAAGTTAGTGCCTGAACAAATGAAAATTTTCTTAATGGTTAGTGAGTCGTGGCATTGCTTTTAGTCTATGGCGCTTTAGTTGATTACTCGGAAAATTTATCATAATTTTCAGGCTGTTTGATTTTTTTCGCATCTACATTCCTTCGAAAAAGTTTGAACAAGAAACTACTGTTTTGGGCGTCATTTGTAACAGCTTGACTTCTATGACTTTATCAAGATCTGACAAAGATTGTATTGTGGACGCAGTGCTTTCTCTTTTGACTATGTCTGATGACAGCGATAGGAGGTTTCCAAAAAATGTGCATGCTGTAGACGTAAAGATGGTTGAAGGTTATTTTATTTTTTTTATCAGTTTTTTTGTTTTTGGCGTCTGGAAGGTATTTAGAGTTAGCGGGGAGGCAGCGTCCGTGTTCTACTTTTTGAAGTAGTTTTTGATATTGGTCGTTCAGGGTTTTTTCAGGCGTGAACTTTGGTACCGCGATAGTGTTAGGGAATCTTGATGTTGTTCTAAAGTTCTTTCGTACAGCGCTTTCCCAGACTGACTTTAAAAAAAGGATCAATCTTGATTACCTCGAGATCATTAATAGGTGACACTAGTCTTTTGTATTATTTCTATGCATTTGCTTACAGCTCTCTTTATTATCAATAATTAGGTTGGGATCATATGTGAAAGATAGCCAGTTAGCTCAGGACTTGATGACCACGCTTCTCAATTGTGTTGAGACTCTTATCACCCGGGAGGAAGAAAGTTTGCAAGCGGTGCTGACAACTATATCACATCTAGCCATTGCCGTGACAGATACGTCTGTGCTTTTTCGGTAAATCCTCTATAAAAATGTTTTGCAAAAGTTGTTAGCTTTATTTGGAACATGGATTTATAACGGGATTGCGAAACTCATCGTTTGATTTCAGTCATTTTACGCAGTTCCAATCGACGATTAAATCCAAGGATTCTCGGCTTGCAATGGGTGGTGTTTTGGCCTCAATTTCTCAAACCTTAATTAGTAATAACTCATGTTTAGCAGACCTGCTGAACTATATATCCGAGTTGGATGCTTACCAGTTGAAAAAAATTGACGAGCCTGATTATGAGAAACGTCATGCTGCTTATTTAAACATATCTAAGGTAATCTAAGAAAAAGTTACAAATTTTGTACGTCTTATTTGCCACAGCCTGGTCTTTCGATAAGAGGACATAGCACTTGTAATTTTTGAAGTATTGGAGAAGCTCGACTAAGAATAAATTCTTTCTAGTCCTAAAATAGTGTATTACATATGAAATTCAGCTTGTATTGGTAAAAAGTGAATATAATCAATTTTTTTGTTTGTGGCAGAAGTCATCTCGTTGCAGGTTCTAGGAGCTAATGATGCAATTGACTCTTCTATTCTCCAAATGCTGGCTCATAGTTATTATTATCATTTAGTTGAAGTTAGCTTTTCTGTATCTGTGCTATCGCCTTTAAAGACGTTTGTTTTAGTACTGATTTTCAACAGTGTGTTTGCGCATTGTTTTCTGTTAATTTTGAATGCACTATACTTTCTAAATTCGGAATTTCGTTTTAGTCAGATGACTTATCTTTACGTGGCATGGCATCGAGCGGTTTGCGCGGATTGATAGAATATGTGGGAAGCTGTTCATTGAACGCAAAAGAGAAAACTGAGTTACTTGAGAGTTACTTAATTGCCGTCGTCTTGAAAGGTTTAGTATGTGAAAGCGAGGTACTTGCATTTTTCTAGCTTTTTGGACCTTTGATCGCTTAACTTTTTTCACATTATTTGAAAAAATCTACACCACTTCTTTGGATCTTTTTTAAATGATTAGCTAAATTAGAGAATTTGCACTTTGAAAGAAAATAATTATTTAGCTTATTCGCATGGACTTTATTTCTGCTCTTGTAACACTGATAACCTCTTTCCCGTCGCATAGCCAACTGTCGTATCTCTCACAGTTGAGGAACTCAAAAGAGGTGGACCTTGATTTTTTTGAAAATTTATCACATATTCAACTGCATCGTCGACAAAGAGCTTTCAAGCGTCTAGCAGATAATTTAGAATCTGGCAGCGTATGTCGTTTAATTGTGATTAAAGTGCATGTCTTTTCCAGGCTTTCATTTTTTATTTTCTCCCATCTATCTCTCTCTTGAAGTAACCAGTGATTTTATCGATGAGGGTATCTGTCTTTGTAAAACACTTTGAATTTGAGTTATGTAGGTGAAAATGCCTGCAGCTGTTATGCAACGTTTCTTACTTCCATTGCTACAACCATATATCAAGGAAATAAATAGCAAGAATTCTGCTTTGACGGATGAAGCAGTTCATTTACTTAAGGCAATCATGTCTGTTGCGTCGTGGAAAAAGTAAGTTCAAGTTTTTATACAAAAACTATGGTCGTGGTGGTTGAGTGCACATGTAGTGTGGATATTTGATGTCTGTACAATGAGAAGAACGCTTTTTAAAAAGTCTAAGACAGTAATTTGCTCGCTTTTAGATATTGGCCGATGTTAGAGTATTATTTGAGCCGTCTTCAAAGAGGAACCACGAGTCAGAAGGCTAATTTGAAGTTGCTTTTTAAATTACTACTTTTTTGTTATGTAAAGTGGTTTTTCTGAAAATTTGGAACGTTTACTGGATTTCTGTAACTTCTCTTTTGAGCGTTAAATCTACTTTCTTTACATCTGTTATATTTAAATTATATAACTGAGAGGTATCCGCTCTTTTGAAGAATAACGACAAGTTTTTGATCCTTTGTCAGATTTTCATATCATTCACTTAAATTTGATTTTTTTTCAATTGTTATGTGTTTAGGGTCATTGTTGCTCTTATAGAGGCATTTCATTTTGATGTTAACGTTAATAGTGGGAATGATACATCAAAAGACGAAGCCGAGTTAAATGAGAATGAAAATTTAGTTGAATCACTGCCTCAGATTACTGACCAGGACAGGATACGTGCTAACGTTGTTGTGGTTAGTAATGCCAAGAACAGAGTTCGTTCTAAAGTTATCAGCGCATTGCTGCCAAAATTGAAGGATTGCGCCGTTGGAAAGGTTGCTTCTGCATTTTCGGCTGCATTGTTACACTTTTTAAATTTTGGGTTACAGACCTGGTTTCCAAAGTTCACCATCAATTTTATTATATCAACTTTTATTAGTGTTATATTTAGGATATAATAACTCATCGCCGAGTACACGTCGAAAAATCGTATGATGAAAATGAAATTCTTCAAAGGGCACCCATAACTTTAGCAACCGTCAAACTTCTACAGAAGATGCCACAGGAATTAATGGATCAACATTTACATGGGTAGTTCTTCAGAATTTCCATTTGGATATTTGTTCCAAAGTATTCTCCACGGGTTCATAACAATGGAGCTTTTAGTGTTGTCCTGAAATTGTGCGAACTTTTAATGTCTCGCTCTATAAATGTGCGGAAAGTTGCCCGTAAGACTATTATTGAGGTTGTTAGTGCGCTTGGACCAAAGTATCTTCCCTTTATTGTTAAAGAAATGAAAAACAGTTCACTTCGTGGTTATCAGGTTAGATAAATATTCAAATGTTAGGAAAGAAATTTTGTGCAAATTGTAATTGTTAAAATTTTCTTTATGTACTTGACTTTCCTTAATTTGAGATCCACAGAGTTGTAGCTTCTTTTTACCTGCTTTCTGTTTAAATAGGGTAGTTGAGCCGATATCTATAAATCAGTACAGTTTGCCTTATGAAATGTGTTTTTGTTGATTTGTTGTAGATTCATGTAATGATCTACTCGACACATGCGATTATTTTTGCAATGCAAGAACGACTTAGTACTGGAGATTTAGACCCTTGTCTTAAAGAAATAACTGAAGTTAGTTTTTTGAAGAATTTTTTAAATTTATTGTTTTATTTTTAATAGGAACCTTTCTAGTGGACTTTTAAGAATTTTTTTTAACATTGGAATAAAAAATTATTGTTTTCGAAATTCAATTGTTTTTTCTTTGTTCGACTGACATACTTTATTGGTGGCGCAGCGGCATTTGTAAGAAGTTTTTTATTTGATTTTTTTCCAATTTCAATAAATTTTAGTAGTTTTTTTGGTTGGGGGTTTTGGACTTGATGGAAGTTAATGCCCTGTTATTTTGGAAAACTGTTGCATTATTTTTGTTAGGGATTTTATTGCTGCTCTATTTTCTAACCTGAAACTAGCAAAATTTACCAATTTTTTAGAGATGGAAAAAGGAGGATAGTTTTTGTAGATTTACCTGTCGTTACATATTCCTTGCTTTTCACAATTTTTATTGTAAGACAATGGGAATGCAACAGTCAGAAAAAAATTTTTTGACTGCTATGACGGTTCTTTTTTATGATAAGAGTTTTGAGCTTAGTTCATCAACGATGAAGTACAGAGTTCTACCGTTTATTTTTTAAATCACATTATTTTTTAAGATGCACTATTGTAGATATGCAAAATGGATCTCTTCAGCGACGTCTCTGAAAAAAAAGAGCTTGGTGTTATAATAAAGGATGTTCCCGAAGCCAAAGGTCTTAGGACTTTTGATACGTATAGTTTTCTTGGCCGTTTTGTCAGTGTGCAAGCTCTTGGTTTACCAGTTTCTTGTTTAAAGGAGGTGGTTTTTGATTTTGTTTATTTCTTCTAAATTCATTTTCTCCTGGTACATTACTCACTATGGATTGCTGAAGTATTTTTTCCTAAAAATTTAAAATGCTTTTAGTCTGCTGACGCACCTTAGCGTTATTTTCAATTCTGGTTTTTCACCCCTTACCGAAATGAGCTTTTATTAAAATATTAATTTGGACAGTACGTCTTTCATTGTGAAGATATTTTCGAAGCACGCTTCCCTGCTTTCAAGGTTATCGATTCTCACCCAAACGCTAAAACAATGAAAAATGTAGAGCGGATGCTAAAGAATTATTCGGTTGGGCTGGCTCTTAATACGGGTGTCAGCTCTTTGGAAAAACTGGCATTTTCATATCATATGATAAAAGATCATATAGATGAAGTGATTAGTTTTGATGCTGCAAAAAAGGAAAATTCTACTACGGAAGGTCATGGTAGACAACAAAGCTGCCTGATACTTGAGAAGGAGCCAGGGAGGTAACTTTGTTTGGATTGAAATTATTATTGCAACTCTGTTACGAAATTCTGATACATATTAGGCTCATTTTAAAATGAAATATCTAATTTTTTTGGTTTCTAACACTTGAGTTTAGTTGTTTTACTTCAGAGTTGGTATGATAACTGCAAAGACATCTATGAAAAGTCGCATGTTTGTTTTTGTCGAATTTGGTCTTCAAATCTTGACCTCTTGTTTGAAAATGGGAAAGTTTGATGTTGAAACCACTGAAGATATAAGTCAGTTGGATCCATTCGTGCCTCTTATTGCTCAGTGTTTGGGGCTGAAGTATGACAGGGTAATTTTTTTTAAAAAGTATTTTCTGAAGTTCTCTTTTGAAATTTGCTCGAAATCAGCCAGAAATTTTTGATTTTTTCAAAGTAATTTTGTTTGCAGATTGTTTGTAATGCCATGCGATCTCTTCTGTTTCTGCTGAAGTTTCCATTACCGTCTCTTAAATCTCAAATGCAGTCTTTTGTTGACCGCTTATTTATCCTCCTGGCGGACTACGCAGATCTAGGTTTTGCGGGAAACAAAGGAGTTGTGCTTGAACTGAGCCAGCTAATCTTTAAAGTTTGTTTTGGACTGATTATTTTTTCAAATTGTTAGCAAAATTTTTTTTCTAGAATCACAGCTATTGGTTTAATTAAGGACAATTTTCAGCTTCTACGACACTAAGCTTAATTTAATTTTTTTATATTTGTTATATGTTCGAGTAGTGTTCTCATCTCAAATTAAAGTTTTTTTTATTAGTTATTTTTCTACTTTCGCAAGCGGTTTTTAGGCATTTACAAAAGTTATAAAAGGTGCCCCACATTTGACCCTGACGTCGAAACGTTTGCAACTTTTGTTGGCTTACGTGGAAACTGATATCATGGATTCACATAAACAAGCGACTGCATTTTCCTTAATCAAAGCTATTATAGGAAGAAAGTTTCAGGACGAGAAAGTAAAAACTTTTGTCAGCTGTTACTGATATGTTATGACAGACCAAATTGGTCACTAGCTTTCTGCAACAATTTTCAGATAAACAATTTCATTAAATACCTTTCGGAAGTTGCTGTGACGTCTGAATTGGCATATATACGAATTCAGTGCCGCCAGGTTACTCATCGTTACGATTAAAGATTTCAAAATTTTTTGTTTTTGATTTTCTGCTTTATTTGTTTAACTAACCCTTCCTCAAAAAAGTTTTAGGTTATTGCTCTTTTCCTCGGAAATCATCCTCAGTGCAAGAAACCTGGAAGCTATGTTGAATTTTTTTTGAATCAACTGGAATACGAACATGAAAATGGTCGCATTTCGGCAATTGAGATGCTCAATACTGTGTTCACTACTTTTACTGAGGTTTCTACAGGGGTTTATTTTTACCAGTCGAAAGCACTGATACAAAGACAGTTTAAGCACAAAAATTGCTAAATTGATTGAAAGCGTTTTAGTGTTTGATTTGTTTCAGTGTGGCTTTTTTAAATGACAGTTAATGGTTTCAAAGGAGAATTTGGAAGTTCTTGTTTATTTTTTTTACCAATATGACTTTTTGCTGTTTGTAAGTGTGACTGAAATTTTGATAATCTTGAAGGTAACACCAAAAAGTTTTGAGTATGTTCAACGGCTTTCGTGATTGCAAAATGTAGTTTTTTTAAGTTAGTCAGTTGCTTAATTAATCAATTAATTAATTATCTGTTTACTTATTTTTTTGTTGCAGAGCGTTAATGATCAGTACTGTATGGTTGCTTTTGTGAAAATGGCTGTAAGATTGGTGAACGATGACAGTCCTAAATGTCGGCGTTTAGTAGCGCTGGCGATTCGGAACTTGTTTTCTTCAGTATCAGAAGCTAAACTGAATGACATTTACCTGTCGGTTCGAGACTGGTTAGAGAGTAAAAAGGTGGTTATTAATAATTTTTATCAAGTGGGAGTGTTAGTTGATTGATAGGGTGAAGTAGTCTGTTAATTTTAATTCATAATATTTTTGAAATTTCTTTTTGTGTAAAGCGTTTTTTAGCAGTTACTTATTTAAAGATAACAAAAATCATATTTTTTAGGAACAAAATAGACGAATCGCTGCACTAATCATTATTGAAATGGGGGAAGCAATGACGGGGAAAATTTCAGGGAATTTTTCGGATTTATTTTCTATTTTCCGGAATATTTTTGAATCTAGAGCGCTAGCCAATTATTCTGAAGACACAGTAATTGCGATTATCAATTCATTTACAGCATTTTTGAAAACGTGTCAGGATCCTTCGAAAACTGCCATACAAGAAGGTCTTCTAAATGAAGTTCTTTGTAAGTCTTCGTAAAATCATTTACACGGATGATAAAAAACTATTCTTAGCAACATGCATTCATATTTCTTAAATATTGATGAAAATTAACACCTTTCTTAATCTAGATATAAGTTTTATTTTTTTATGAAAATTTTTATGGGTATTACCTTTTTTTAAAAGCCATTTCTTTACCAGTAAATGTGTTACGGTTTGTCATAATTTGGTTTTATTTCAGATAATTTGGAAAACTATGTGAAGTATTTTGGTTCTAATGCAGTTCAACTTTCATCGTCAATGCTACTTGGACAAATATTTTCCGTTGTTAGTTCATCGCTGTTCTCAGACTTTTTTCCTGCTCCTGAGAAACTGGTACAGTGGATGTGTTGGCAACTCAAAGGCACTAACTTAACTGCTGAAATAGCTGAACAGGTTCATCTTATACAGTTCATTTTTATTTTTACTGTATATAGTTTACGATGAGCTAAGTTTTTTGTCGTTGTTACTCGAAAATTATGGGTAGTTGGAAACGGCTATATGGTAAACGGTAAACGTTCTAGACAGCTAGACGCAACTGATTGCCTTCTCCTGACAGAGGTCTTTTGAAGCATATAAACGACTAATTATAGGGTATCTTAAGACTTCTTTTCCAGTTTTGGAATTGGTGTGTCTAGAAACATCGTTGCTTTTCTTTAAGTTTTTTATGCTTTGGAGATTCGTCTATATTCCTGAACTTTTCGATAGGCGCTGCTATGAAGCTCTGTCTCTTTTATATTCTCTCCAGAGTCTTCCTCGTGTTGATTTTCCCTTTTAAAACTTTTTAAATGTCTATCTACGGCAAAAGTTTTTCAATTTACATGGTGGAAGGTGGTTAGGCGCATATTTTAACATTTAAATTTATAAGCTTTTGTGGAGGTAAGATGCGAAAAGTGTGGACACGCCGGAAGGCTTTTGCACTTTTTATTGCTCGGAAAAAATTTCAGTTTTGAGGAAGTTATTACTAGTTGTTGAAAGAAACAAAAATTTATTTTAATTCAAGGACCTGCTTGTTGAAAGTTGTTGAAGAAAGCTATGCTTTTGAACGTCTGGTTAACTTTGCGATTCTGCATTGTCTTTTCTATGACACACTGACCTTTCTTACTGCTGCTTCTTGACCGTAAAGTGGCAGAACGGCAATTGTTAGTTCAGAACAAAATTTCCGAATTGTCGAATTGTGAAGGTGAATTGGTTTCTCTGCACTATAAGATTTTTCAGGCATCGAAAAACATTGTGTATTTGTCTGGCGTTCACGTAGCCGAAAATACTGTGAAATCTGTTTGCGTGAAACTGAGGAGTGTCTGCAAGTTTGAGGTTGTAAAGTTTCCGAAAGAACATCTGCGGGTCAGTATTCTGTTCTTTAAAAAGTTGAATTATTGTTTAAATTTTTCTTTCATGATATTGTGAGTCGTTGAAGTCTTCCAGTCTCAAATAGAGGTTTTTAGAGGTCATGTGTTTTCAAAATTTTTGCTGCACTCGTATTAAGGGTTGAGGGTGAAGATTTGGACGACATTTTCAATATTCTTCTTCCCTATCTTTATCGAGAATTGGGACTGAAAAATCCCGCTACCGGTTATTTCTAACTGAATGTTTATTTTTATTTTTATAGTGATTCTTGTTGTTACCGCTTCTTCCTTGGTGGCATTAGTATGTTTGATGGGTAGTAATTATGCATTTTTGATTATCTGTAGTTTTTTCTGTCAGTAATAGCAGTACTTTGTAGGCGATGATGGGTTTCAGAATTTGATCAGGGAAGTTGAGAAAGTTATAATAGAGAAAGTTGGACTTGAAAGCTACAGCAAAAAGCTTACAGAAGTTCAGATAGCCGCAGCAAGAAAAGCAGAAACGCGTAAAATGTTTAGAAAAGTAAGAAATTTGAGAATTGTTTTTATTAGCCGTATGCTGAGGTTGTTGAATTAACTAAGAGTTATTTTAGCAAGAAGCTGTTGTTGATCCTTCTATGGCTGCCCTGAAAAAACAGAGGAAGAACCGGAGAAAGATTACTGCCAGGAAACGAAAACTTCAGAGTATGAAGCCATATAGGGCAGTAAAGTCAAAAAGATCGATTGGTGACGCAGAATAGTTTTTTTAGGCTAAGCGGTTTCTTTCATTTACATTTGCTCAGTACAAAATGATTATCACATTACTTGAAAACTTTGATATTTTTCTAATAGATTATTTTTTTGTAATTTTCAGTAGCATTTAGTATTAGCTGACTATCTAGTTTCAGGATTTTTGTTGTCTGTTTTGAATAGCTCTTACTCTTTTGTTCTCGTTTCGTACGTTCAACTTAAATTCTTATTTCTTTTGGTTTCAATAGTTGTCTTGTTGCTGAAGTCTTTCGTTACTAACTACACTGTAATTCAT
>UXUI01007163.1:10981-22237 GCA_900576705.1 Enterobius vermicularis | reverse complement strand
AAAAAAAAAAAATATTTGTCATTAAAATTCCTTACGCACCTTACAGCTGTTTGATACAGCAAACAGTACACTTGAATTGATCAAATTTTACCAATAATTTGTGTGACTGTATAAATCACCTGTTTTAAATTAGTTATATTTATTGTTTATAAAAGTTTTATCAACAAAAGATATATGAATCAGGTTTTCTTGACGTATTATCTGTTCTGTGTCAAGGTATAAAATTAACATGTTTATTACTGTTCTCGTTACCTGTATTTTTTTTGTAACAGTGATTAATAATAAATTTGTAGCACACTGTCTGAGGTATGTAAATGCATAGATTCTTGCTAGTTAAAATGCTCCTGATTTGTCCTCTTTGGTTTTTTAAAGAGGAAAGTTAAAAGTACAAAGTTCTCTGAACTGCAGTGATTATAATCAAAATATAACGAAAAGACTTTCGTTTTTACACTTATGAAAATAATTTCTTTTTCTCATAATTTGATCGAGTTTTCTACAGATGACAACCTTTTGCAACAGCTTTAATTTATAGGTATAGTACAGAGGAAGAATGTGGTAAAATTTTGTTACTTTAGATTAATAAAACGCCTTACTAACTAAGACGATGTTTGTTCTCTTTTTCTTTAGTTTTTCATGCGTGTCGTTAATATTGTTAACTTTTTTTGGTTACAGCGAAACTGTCGAAAAAAAAAGCAACTACTTTCTCATGAGAATTCATCGCGACTTGCCACATTACTCTGTGCTCATTTTCATTTCTTATCAAAAATTAGAGAAGAGGTGAACTAAAAAAAAAACGAAAAAAAAAAGATGATGTATAATTATGAATTATTTAAAACTTCTTTTCTTTTATGTCTTTTTTTTGTCAACTTACTGTCCATCTTTCTGTCCTTCTTTCCTCTTTCATTCACTTTTTTTTACAGCCACATCTATTGTTGTCTAGGAGGCAAAGACTACATTTTTAATGGCTGTCGAAAACAAAGCAGAAGTGAAAGATTCGAAACAAAAATATAAAAACAAAACAAAACAAAACAAAACAAAAAATGAATAACAGTAAAATTATTGATAAACAGAATGATGTATTGCTGTAAGTTGCCAGAAGATTACAGAGGTAGAATGTTCAGTACTAAACAGTTCCGCCAGTCACCAAAATTGAAAAAAAAATACCTAGCTTCAAACATCACTATTGATCAAATTCTCAGTCATCTTTTTTTGTTGTTAAAAGTTATCTTACATCTTCATTTTTCTATTTTTTTTAAAATTATTGTAATTGATTTACCAATTTCTTCTATAAACTGTTCTTAAGAATTTGTTAGAAATGTAAAAACTGCGAAAAAAAAAACAAATTAATGAAAAACGAATTATTTTATGCAGAAATATTCCGGTTCTGTTTTGAAGTGGTACAAAGTACAGTAAAGAAAAAACTTGTAAAACTGGGTTATTTATGTTTTGATGTTTCTCTTCATTGGAGTATATATTATGCAGTGACGTTATTCCTTAAAACATCGGCAAATCGTTGACTGCGAACGGTTAGTGTCACACTGACACTTACTGCTAACCAAAACTAAGCTAGTTTTAAAGCGAAATTTGGCTTTCTGTATCTTTAAATCTTGCTTTAAAAAGAGTTGCTTGGCTTTTTATTACCTTTACTAAAGTTTCTGAAAAACTATTCGGACTTTTTTTTCTCGTTTTACAACTGACAAGCCAGAAATTTTTGCTAAACTGCAAAAGAAAAGATTATATTTTCCAGCAACGATAAATAACTGCTAAAAGAAGTTATTTTCTTTTTCAAATACATGTTTGTAATTCAAAAAATTCTTGTTTTTTAAATATTATTGATCGGTGCAGTAGTATGTGTATATGTGCTAACGTTGTAAAAAAGCGAAATATTATAATTATGAATACAGTAGCAAAACAATTAGATTTTTTTAAATTCACTTTCTATCCATTTTAAACGTTTATGCGTTATGCTATCGCATTGTCTGGTGGTTAACAGATATATGATTTGAACTTAATTTAATCTCAGTTTTGTTAATTGTGTAAAGCAGGACGATTACAATTGATGAATCTTAAGAATTACTAAGTTACAGCGCAAGGTTCTGTTGGGACAGGTATTCGCATAGGAATAGGAATACTCGGCTTGTTTTAGCGCCTTATAGGGCAGTTAAGCAGTAGAGCCGCATACGAAGTTCTATAGTTTAAAATTTTTACCATTTCTACTTTTATTTCTGGCTGAAAAAAAAAATTTTTTTTTGAAGACATAGTTTTAACAATAAAAAAAAGGTTTAAAGAAAATATGATTTCTGAGAAGAAAAGGAGAAACCGTGTTTCGTTCTCCACGAATTTCTGCTACACTGTTGACTACTTCTGACAAAGGAAGCATTCTTAGAACGTCAAACGAATATAAGAATAAATAAACTAAAGCTTCTGTTAATCGCCTTATTCGTTTGCTATTGCTCAACCAAGTCAAAGAGTGAAAAAAATTTGAAAAAAAACTCAACTTTTTCAGAAAAATCGAAAAAATCACAAATATTTTTTGAATAGCTGTTTTTTTCCTTTTACCACTCTAAGCAGCAGTTTTAGGCAGTCTTCTGGTGATAAGTCGTGCGTTCCAGCTAAAAATTTTTCTTACAGTTATACTTCTCCTATCTTCAGAACTTGATTGTAGCCTCTGTCTTAAAACTCTTCAGCAGTATTTATAAACTGCAGTATTTTGAACCTCTTTCTCTCGCAACATTTTACAGAAAAATTTTGCGGTCGCATGTTTAATTTGTCGTCTTAAAATCAGTAGACAGTTTATTTTGTTTCTAAATTCATTCTTGTTAATTTGGTAAGCATGTGTTTGACGTCGATAGATCACTAAAAGTAGCATGAGAGCTTCATCTGCAACCATTATTACTTCAGTCTGCTTTCATGGTTTTTATACAAAGAGACTGAATAAAAAACATGTGAACATTGAGAAAGCAAAGTTCTCTTCTTAAACGATAAAATGCAGAAGAAAGTGATGGCTAACTGTAATGCTTTGTATTAAGTTCCTAAAAATATTTTCTATGTATCTGAAAAATGAATAAGTGTAGCTACTCAACAATGCTAATTTCTCAACTGAATGATTATGAATGGTGTGTAGTCTATAAGAAATTTTTAACAGACAATGGCTGTCAATTATTATCATATTTTTGGGCAAAATAAAGTTACTGCTAAAATAAATGAATTATCGAAATAAATGGAATATTTTGATGTTAAAATGAAATCATTCTTCTGAAAAATTACCAGTAGTTAACTTACAAAATTACAAACTAAAAAATAAAAGTAAAAATTTTTGAAAAAGTATGCAGAGAGAGATGTTTCAGAGACATCAGTGTGAAAATTTGGTCTGAATTTAAAAATGCGCTGCATACCTGGTTTGAATCCGTTGTATCAGGTGCTTTACAACAGCCAGTTAGTAAGACTTTAAGAAAGAATAAAGTAGATAGCCTAACCAGTTATTTTACTTCATTTTCTTCATTTATTTGTAAATTTATTTTTAAAAAGAAGCTTTTTGGTTGTGATTTTACACCTGTAACATTGTTACAGTGTTCTGTTGCTAATTAGTGAAAAATTTTTGAAATATTAAGAGCTATTAATATTGCTTTTTTAAGAAAGCAGTTTTAACACAAATATTTTCATTTTTTTAGGCTTTTTTTTTTTTTTGCTTTTCGTACTTGATGATGTTTAACGAATTAAGAAACTAATTAAAACATAAAAAAACGTAAAAATCGTACATTTTTAAGGCTAGTTTTTTATACAAGTATAAGTAACTTTTAAACTGATAATCCCATAATAAATGATTAATAAATATTGAAAAAGTGGTTTTGGAGAAATAAATCAGGTTTTAATAACGCGTTAGCATAACTTAATACATGTTATTATGTTATAATTATTGCTGACTGAAAAAACTGAAAATAATAAAGCTGGAAAAGTTAACATTTGACAAACACATAATATTATATGCTCAAAAATATATATAAGTAAAAATCATGTGAAGTACGATTTTTGTAGCAACAACTGCGCTTTTTATCATCAAAATTTCAAATTGCAGTTGGAAGAACAATGTGAAGCAAATTTCTGTGTTTTTGTGTTGATGATAAGAACGGCTAATTGAAATTTGAGCGTTGAAACAAAGTATTAGAAAAAAAGTAAATCGGGAGTAAATAACTGATACTAAAAACCTCATAAACAATTACTAATAATTCAGAAAAAGTTTTTTAGACACTTTAAAACCAAATAAAGCAGCAAATTTTTATACAAACCTAAATCAAGCTTTTCGTAAAATTACTTCTTTGTAATTGCAATTTATTAACATTGTAATTAACTTCTAAAGACATTTTAGGCCTCAACGAGAAGGTTGCTTAAATTTTAGAGATCCTTTCTGATATAAAAATTTAACAAACAAATTTTTAACAAGTGAAGAAAGTTGCAAGTTGTCGACATAATGATAAGAACAAAAAGGTAAAAATTCTGAAGAAAAGACGTTTGTTTTGAAATAGCTTTTGAAAGTTCTGTACACCTTTAATTGATGTCAAATTAATTTTCTTTTTTAAATTATAGAGAACTTTTTTTACAAGGTTTTTGCGTTGTTAACAACTACTTAAAACCATAATTTCATTCCGCTTTATCGTATATATTCATACTGGCAGTAAAATTTACCTGTTTCTGTTTTGTTTTGTCAGAGTTCTTTTAAAAAAAAATACATAAGTATTTTCTTGAAATTACCAAGCAAAATGGCTGTGCTAAATGAATTAATCAGTCACTATTAACAGTTTATACAGTAACAGAGAGGTGTTTTTTACGTTACATTTAATTTTCTAGTTTTTCGGTGACTGTCGCTTCAACAATTCCGTGAAATGTAGCAGTTCTAAAATGACAAAACAGTTTTTACAGCCAATTTTTACTTCTTCAAATTTTTCTGTGGTACAGATCCTAATAAAGCTTTTAAAAGATTAAAAAAAAAAATTTGAAGAATTATTTGGCTGTATGTTGGTATTTGGTAGTAGTTACAGCAGTGAAACCTATTCGAAGACAATACACTGTATCCAGTTTTTAAACATTTAATGACTATTGTCAAGTATTGATGTATAACCAACTACTTCTTTATGTTTTTTTTTTTTTTTTGGTTTTATACCACCTCCATCAGGATCTATCACATGAAAAACCTAGGACAGTAACAACTGACTGTAAAGATTGTATGTCAGTTTTCCTTTCTTTGACCAATTGCCAGCATTTCTTCCGGTTGAAAGTCTAAGCTGTTGAAAACAAGTTAAAAGAACTATAGCATTTTTTTTTATAATTTTGTAACAGAAAAAATGTTTTTCTACAGTAAACATATGCGAATTAAAAAACCTTCATTTAATGGTTGGCATAACGATGACAAAGAAAACTGTTCACATGTTTTGCAGTGGCCACTTTATTTTAAAGTTAGAGTTTACTTTTTTATAACTTTTTAAAAAACATTAAAACTTTCTGTTCTTTTTAAAATTTTTGCTTCATTGTCTTTTATAAATAAAACACTTTCAGCTTCTTTATCATTCTTTCCTCTTACCACTGCTTTTGCTACAGCTATTACAGAAAAAAAAAGTTTATCGTTGTGTATCCTTTTAAATCTGGATTGTTCATCTGAGGTTTTGCTAAGAAAATAATGAGAAAATATTATTTTTAAGGTGTCACTGACAACAGTTTTACTGTTAAAACAAACCTGTAACAGAAGTGTTATTTGGTAAACTTTCCAACGTTTTCTGTTCCTTAGTAATGCAGTTCATCAACATTTTTTTAGGATACTGTTGTTTCAATCCTTACAAAACCTGCAACCAAACGTTTTACGTTTCTTCTTTTAACATATTGAGCTGCTCATTTATTTCAAATTTCTGCAGAATGTCGTAGATGTTTAAAAACAGCGCAAAACAAAAATCAGTAACCTTTACCAGCAGTGATTTTTTTTTTTTGTTTTCGCCTTTCTTCTTTTTCTGCCTTACCAGTTTTTAGACAGGCGACTTAAGGCCAGTCGTCTTTGACAAGTCGGTGTTCATAGTTACTTTAAAAGTTTGATTTACATTATAATTTGGTAATTCAGCATTCAACTAAACCGGAGTATTTTTGCTGCTTTTGTTGTTGTTTTAGGTGTTACTGCTGCTGCTACTGCAGTTTTTGTTTTGGTTATAATTGTTCTTGTTTTGTTCTTCAGAATTTCGAAGAAATGATCGCACGAATCCTTTGCGTGATCGCTGTATACAGCATATTACCAACGTATTCGACTCCGGCGAAAGATATGCTCGCTGAGGTAAACAGCTAAACTTTTTTTTTCTCCTTTTCCAAACTCACAGTTTCAGTGTAGTCTTTCCCAATTTATCTAAAATTTCAATATCAGTTAACGGTAGCTGCTAAATGAGCTTAATTTTTAAAGATTTGATAGTCCAAAACAATTCAAATTACTTTTAAAAACCAAGTGTCGAGTAAATACACAATAATTTTTGGTGAAAAATTACATAAGAAATTGTATTGTAATATTGTCGTAAAAGTTCAGGAATACAAATAACACATCGGATTTTAGCTTTCAAATGCCGGACGAAAAATAATGGAACAGTCGGCTATACCAGGAGCTACTATACGACAGTGTTCATGCCAGGAACAGACTACATGCATCAACGAGATTCGGAGTCAAGCCAGTCAGTGCTTCGACTCATGCTGGGACCGTTTGAAAACGGTAATTTTTTTCTGCAAGGCTCTTAATTGATATTTACCAATCTTTTATTGGTAATTATAAGACAGCTATCGTTGATTGAAACAAAAGTGAATATTCTTCAATATATTTTAAAAAAATTCAAAAAAATTACTGATCAGAAAGTTTTTTTATACGTATATCAAAGTTAGTTGTTTAAAAAGATGACGTAAATAAATTTTTGAATGTTATTACTGTTATTGCAGTCAGCTTATTAAAAAAGTGTGTTTAATTAATAGGTAGTTTTTTCGTAATTTCTTTGAATGATAAAATTCTTTGTAAAAGTACTTTTAAAAATTAAAAAAGTTTAACAAAAAAGCTGTATACTGCATAGAAATGAACAGTAAAAAAAGATTTATTTTTTCAATTATTCTTGATCAATATTTACAGTTAAACAATTCAAGCTGCATTGAATGAATTAATTATTTAAACTTGGTGATAAAGACAAGTGAAAATTATTATTACGTTAAATTTATTAGATACCTAAAATAAGCATTTCTTTTTCTATCTACAGATTACGAACAATCCGACAGGTCTTCGACAATGCGTATCTGATCAAAATCCGCTAATTTCTCAATTCCTTTCCTGCGTTGACAAGCAGTTACATTCGTAAGTTTCTTTAAACATTCACTCTATGTGTTCTTTTCAGTTATTTTTTTGTACTTTATGCTTTCTGACCTGACTTCAAAAGTGACAAAAGAAAGCAAAATAAATGAATTGATAAAGGGAAGGAAATGAATCGTTTATTACAGAATCCATGAACAATGTGTGAGCTAAAATTTGTTTTTGGTTTATTACATCAAAAACATCACTTTTTTTTCCTGCGTATTTTGCTCACAGCCTTCGCCTAAAATGTGTTTGTTGCATTGATTTTTTTTTTTTTTTTTTTTGTCATTACAGAAGTGTGTATATCAAAAATGAATTCACTGAATGTAATGAAACACCGACACTTTTGCTATTTCCACTCTTATGTTTTCCTTCATTTCTTATTTCAAAAAAAAAAAAAGTTTAAAAAATTTTAACAGAAGCAAAAAAAATTTTTAAAGATTTTTTTGAAGAAAATTAACTTTATCTCTTTTAGAAATGTGTAATTAAAAACAACTCATAGCTTATTTGAGATCTTTGTTTTATTTTCTTTGTAAATTTTCAGCATTTGTTTTTTGATTTAATAGTGTCTTTTTTTGTTACTGTTGTTGCTTTTACGCAAAAAATGTACTTTCTTCTTGGTTTTTTTGTTTGCCATTTATTATCTTTAGAATAGTGGTTTCCTAGATAACGAGTGATATTGCAGTTGTTGGCCTGATCGTAATGGCCCGCAGATTCAGAAACAAGATCTTGCAAAGTTTATTCGACTTAGTGAAGAGAAATTGGAATCGTCCAAAAATGCTTTGCTCAACAATCCATCAATAAAACCCATTCAGAAACTGCTGGGCGCAGCTATCAACTTTGGATACTGCGTCAAAGACTGTTTTGTAGGGAAGAATGCAGGAGGATTCTGCTTTGACCGACTTAAGTACGTTTAATTAGACTCTTTATTGATGTTTGTCAATGAGTAAATCAAAAGTAACATTTCAAAGACTAACAGTTTTGTCTTAGTACTTTTATACTGTTTAAGTAACTTATTGAAGCATGGATTATCAAAACAGCACTTAATCATAGAAAATTTTTCTAAACTTTTCAATTTCCTGATTGGTTATAGGTGCCAACCACTGATAAATGAAGACCGTGCTCGCAAGTCACTGAAAAAGTGTTTGAAAACTGTGGATTGGAAGTCTAGAGCAAGCGAATTCTGCGAGTGCTCATTGAAAGCTGGTGTCACGTAAGCAATTAGCAGATTTGAACTAGTCATTTAAAAAATAGAAACAAAAATCTCCTGGATTATACGGTTGAAAAAATGGAAATAGAAGCCAAAAAAAAAGTTGTAAAAGTATACTAATGGTTTTAGTGAACTGCGTAATTATTGTCCAATCTTACAAGTAATGGCTAAAAAGAAGCGGCCAGAACAGTAACTGTAATCGACAATCAACTACACTTATCAAAAATAATGTCCAGCAGAAAAATAACGTTTTACAATCGTATACATTGGTATAAATTTGTATTGACGCACCTAACCTATTACCTTTACGCATTGCTTTTCTTATAAATGTAAGACCAAGTTTGCTCTTCTGCAGTTGTATTTCGCTAAAGTACCTAATGATTACTAAATTTCTCAACCAATTTTAGAAAATCGTTTTTTTTTTTATTTGTGTTTGTAAAAATTTCAGATTCAAAGACGCTTTTGCCTATCTTTGCTTTATTTATAACTATAGAAGAACCAGGTTACAGATAGTGTATTATTGAAAGACAACAAGTATAGATGAATAGTATTGTAAATAAATCTTGTAATCTTACTCTGTTTTTCTAGGTACCATTTCTACACTATTTTTGAGTCTAATTTTGCTTTTTTTGGATCTCGCTGATTTTGCGACATTTCTTCGTTATTTCAAACATATTCTCTGTATTTACAAATAGCATTTACTACATGTTAAGGTCTTAGCATGTCTTATTTTAGCTCCCGTATTTCAAAACTTTTTCCCAATGACAATGAGAAGTCCAGTTGTAGTGCTATAAAGTGTTACTATAAACTATTATTTGTGCAGAGGTCATTAGTTATTGCCGAATAAAAAGTCGGGTTTTGCAAATATTGGTCGATTAGTAGCGTATCTGTTCAGCACAAACAAAATTTTAAAAAGAGGATTTTTAGTAACTGTTTGAAAAAATTTTTGCTATTATCCTAACGCATGCAAAAAAAGATAAAACTTATACCATAAAACTTTGTACACTTCTAAAACAGAAGCCTATTACAGCCGTAATGCTTTGAAGAGGAAAAAGGACTTTGCTTTGTTTATCCCTAAAAAACCAAAAACTTTAAACGTCTCAAAACTTAGAGATGCATAATCTTTCGAATTCTTTGCTAATAAAAAACAATGAAAAAATTTAAGAATGAATGTGTAGAGCAACGTAAACAAGTTTTCTATATACCAAACTTTTCCTAGAAAACTAAAATACATTAAAGAGAAGAAATGATTTGGATACTTCAGCCGACAAAGCTATCAACAGACGATGCAGAACAATAAGCACTATATTGTTATAGACTGCTTTTGCCTGACTTTGGAGTTTGAATAAAAACACTGTAACCGTATTTGCCTGGAAATTAAATCCTTGAATGTATTCCTGGAATTTGCCACAGTTATTGTCTAATAACGAAGAAGTTAAAGCTTGATCACTTAGGTTCAGATTGCCATTGGCCATATTTGGCTGAGCCAAAAAGTAATCTTAGTAAGTGAACCTACACCACAACCACATTCGCTGTCATGATGTACCTTCAGCTTGTAGATTTAGCATTTTGTTGATAATGCTCTTATTGGTTTTTTTCTGTTCTTTACAACACTTTTAGTTTCTTAAGTGTTATTGAAATTTGTGAATAATTTGAGTTGCAGATGTTAACAGTGCAGTAATCACTGAAATTAGTAATATTTTTTGACCTATAAAACCGAAGAGTAAGCTGAAGAAAATAACACAGAAACTTTATTCAACCGGCAGATATTTAAAACGCAAAATTATTTGCAATCATATAAAAAAAACCATTTGGTCAATTTCACTCTGAATAATGATTTTGCAGTAAATCAGAGGTGAAACAGGAGAAATTACAACGTTGCTACCCGCAGAGTAGTGAGTAGACTTAGAGGAACATTTTTACCACAAATACTTGGATTAAAAGATTACTTCTCCTTGATACATACTTCGTATTAAAATCATATGGCGCGTCTCTGCGGTAATACGAGTTACATTTTGATTAGTAAGATCAGGCAACAAAAAATCTTTATTTGACGCAACTTTTTGGCATTTCTGTAAGTAACGCCATTCTGATTTTAACCAAAATATTGCTTTCCTTATATTTTAACCAAATGCTTTAGTATACCTAACCTAGTAGCAAGCACTGACGAAAAAATTCCATACTGCTGAATAACTCAGAAATCTTTTTCTGGAAAGAATTACTGTAGTAATTACTTTTTAGATTCGTGTTGCTCTGCTTCATCACTAAAATCTTTCAACCCGAATATTAATCAAATAATGCTGGTTGTTAACACAAAACTTTTTTACCCGTAATCTTTTATCAGAGTAGACCTGCTTGTCGCAACTACCGACAACTCTTTTAATTGAGGAACAAACTGATTCCTTATAGCGTTTCTAATGAGATCCGAATCCTTAAGTTAAAACTCAGATGCTACAAGCGGTTGTAGTTTTCAACGCTTGCTAGCTAGCTAGAGGGATATACTGTAACAATCTTGAATAAGTTACTATGGGCGAATTCAATCCTAATTTCCACTGGGCGGGAGAACGCTTTTGGCTGGAACGATTCCAGCGGAACTGGCAGTGCGCCACCACGCTATATTGAGGCACCCGGAAGATACCGAAGAGACTCCGGGAAAAGTGCCTCAAACTTTTTTGTCAATTGTGTATATCAA
>UXUI01007163.1:0-10090 GCA_900576705.1 Enterobius vermicularis | reverse complement strand
CTTGCTGGCCGGCCGTACTACGGTAACTCTGGTCCTGCCATGAAATGGAAATTAGGAATGACGGCGCCTATATTTAGCTGAACCTTGATATACCTTCGTGAAATACATTATGTACAACAGTGGCTTACTAATAATATTTATCAACACGTTAATATGTAACAATGTGAAAGGAGTCACCGAACATCCGCTCAACTCGTTCAACTATTACAAATGAGTACGAATTTAAGAAGAAATACCACTGAAGTGATGACAGAATAAAACAGCCTAGTGGGCACGTTGTAAAATGGAATATAGGTTGAAAAGATTAACGATTAGAAGGGCAATATAGAGTTAATGTTGATCCAATGATTGTTCCCAAATCAAGCGCACGATGACTGACTGAGATCGATCGATACACTGGTTAAGCTGGTTGAACTAATGCTGACAATAAACAGTGGTAACGAATGCTGATAATGAATACTGATCCCGGCAAATTTGTTCGACTGTTTATATACTGCCCCCGAGCAGACTGACCTTCTATTTACCCTCCATGAGCTTCCCCCTAGGGGCAAACAGTGGTCGTGCTATACTTGAAAGCCTTTCGCGTACTGTCGCGACACTGCCGTTAATGCGCAATCGATTCTAGAAACGAATTGTTAGTTTGTTCATATTTTGATAATTCTCTGCAGTTTAGCGAAGCCTGGACTGTAAAATTCAGTGAATTCGGTAATTGTTCCAAGTGTCAAGAGATGAAAAATCGACAGTTGTTAGATTACTGGGACCAATCTCCACTAAATTACCGAAACTCGCAATTGTTAGTGTTTCTCTTGAAATCACCCGCGCAAATATCTCTGCAGAAAATTGAAAAAAGATCCGTGCAGGTGATTCGAGCGCACATAAACGCCTGATAAACCAGAACTAGCAGCACTGAAATTTGAAGCACTGCTACTGCATCACAATGTCCCAGTAACTGAGGCGTTTTTAAAATACGTATAAGTCCGAGGCCCCAGTGGTGCAGCAGGGTTTCGCTCTACTCCGCGCTGCAGTGCTGCCGCTACTTTTCCCATCTCTGTGCTGCTGTCCCCTTTCCTCTACTGTCGTCTCCTTATCGCGACAGCACACATAATGGCCTCAGAGGCCGAAGGCAATAAAGGAACTAAAAATGACCCTGGGGGAACGGTCTCGGAACCCATGCTAGGAGATCACTGCTGAATTAAGGTGTATAAAAGAGCAAGGTGAATACAAGGAAGTAAAGTATTGCTTTGGCAAAACGACATTGAAAGCTAGTGATTGGTCAGTCTCTCGTCTTTGTCTTTCGCTTCATCGTGCTCTTGCACAGCTTTGAAAAGTTTTTAATGTAATCTGTTCTTCCTTTGGATCGTTTTTTGTTAGGTTCATTCTAGTTTCTTTAAGTTTCAACTTGTTCGAAGTTAACTTGTCTGTATTAGTTGCGGTAATTCTTTATTAATCTCTGTGGGTTCACTAAGGGTTTCTTTGACCAGTGTTCCTTTGCATCTACAACTTAAGTTTAATAAGGCAGTATTGCGCAGATTAACGAGCTGGTGCTCAGTGACCTTTATTTATTTACCTGCATCGTCACCTCATCTGCAGCATTCGCTGAGTTGTAATATTTGGGGATTTCAAGTCCATAAAGAATTATCAGTGAAATTAAAACGCTTGACGAAATCACTACCTGGCATCCACCCAGAATTATATGCAGTCCTCGTTCTAGTGTTTCAAGCGTTGGCAACTACAATTACTTGTAATGTATCAACTGGAGGAACTCAAGAATCCTCGTATTGTTGCGATCAACTCCCCAATGAATAGGGTCTATCGGTACTGCGGCACTCCTCTCTTTTTGTTCCTGTTTCTCTTCCTATCGTCGCTACCCTCTTCAATTTCTCCTTCCTCAACTTTTCAAACAAAAACCAGCTAACCAATCATGGCGCTGAGGCCGTCAATTTGCAAGAATACTAAAATTTTTGAACATAATTGGGCGACCCAGCGTAGTCGCTAAGTTTCTGAACGTCGGTTTCTTGAAACTTGACGTGGCAAGTTAAGCGCCTTGACAATGACACACGTAACAGTATATCAATTAGTGCCTCTTCTGAATGTTATCAAAAAATGATCATCAACTTCCAGAAATACATCTTTGAGATTTATCGGCATTATTCCCCGGTCTATTAGTCATAAAATTTCCATTTATGTCAAAAATATTTTAAAGGTCAATGCTTTTGTAAGAGAGGATATCCAGCAGCTAATTTGTTTTTGGTAAATGGAGACATTTGCTTGGTAACACGGAGCCAACTTCAAGGATTTGCTTCTTTTAATTTATGGTTTGTGTTCTATAATTTTTACCTTTTTTAAACTCCTAGATCACAGATTTATGGAATTCACTCCAGCCACTCACTGTTTATCTTGTTTCAGAAGCTTTTATTTCAGATTTTAAAACTTTATTCTTTTTCAAAAGCAATCCAGATAAGCGGAAATCATGTCAAAAATTACATTAACTTTGCAAAACTTACAGAAGATTTGGTTACAGAAGTGTACGTGAGTAATTTCTCAAAAGGTTTCATACATTTTGCTTGCTTCGTAATACTAAATAACATTGTTATCAATCTTCCACGAACGCTTTATCAGTTTTAAAACCTATTAGTTTTATATTTAGATTGACAAAACCGGATAATAAGAGTGTTTTTTTAGACATCTGTAACAAATGTTGTTTTTTCTTGAAGTGACATAAATCTTTTATTTAGACGTTTACAGTACACATTTCTGACTTTTAAAAATTTAATTTAACATTATGGCAAATTATTGCTTTTTTTATCCAAATAGCAACTGAACCGGAATAAGCAGAAAATTTTAGTGGCAGATCGCAATCCAACTTTAAACAGAATTATTGGCTACTCGCTTATCTATCACAACCATTATTCAAAAAGTATGATATTTAACCGGCAAACATTCAGAACTGCGTATGTAAACTTTATGTATAAACCCCTCACAGATAGATTGCACAAATGCGAATGATGAACAATTATATACATACAAAAAGATCACAAGTTGGCAGTCCTCAAATAGGTAGTACTTCATAACGAAAGTGATTACTCGACCGTACTGCTGACAGAATATCACATTCAAACAATCACTGAGTCTACGGACAGGTCAATGCATCTGGAAATAAAGCGAAGAAGAAAGCACTTGGAAATTTCAATACTTGGCCTACGAAAATTATTTAGGAAAACAAAAATGTGAAAGTTCTTCATTTACTGAGATGAAAAGGCCGGCTTGCAGATTATGGTCGCAACGTTGCGTGTTGACCACGTAACGGAGACGCTACCAGCTAAGAAACACAAAAAGTATTATACATAAAACATCGTCGAGTGTAATGCGAAATCTAGATTCCACGTCAATTGCAGTTCAACTCTGTTACTCTGATTTAAATTTTTATATACAATTTATTTTTTATCATTTCCTTAAAAACTTGAAAAAACCTCTGACGATCAGTTTTCAAGAGCATTATTACGTAATAGATCATTCTGCAATAAGAATTGGGCGTTAGATAGCAAAAAAGCAAGATTAAGATTCCAGCTAATAACTTAATAATGGCGGTTAAAACAAAAAAATTAGAAAAGAAAAAAAACCATTTTTTCAACCTCTTTCATTTTTTATAAAGTTTTTAGGTTCTTGGCAGATTTGCAACAAAATTTTAAATCAAGATGGATAGCAGAAATGTTGACCAGAGTACCTCCATTAAGATGAGCCCGCAGACAGGAAAAATACCCGAGACTGCGATATATATGTAGGTAGCCAAACAAATAGTAATACAATGATTAGAAGGTTGTTTTTTTTTATTATTTCTGATTTTTATGTCAGAAACTACTACCGCTAGAGCCTTGAAAACTTTACAATACACAACCAAATACCTCAATCACATTTTCCAGCAAATTTTGTTTTTTAAGGAAAGAATTATATACTATTAAACACAGCAATTTGCAGTACCTAAACGAATCAGTGTAAATCTGCAATTTCTCCCTCTCACTTACATCTGACAACTTTCTAACCTTTTGAAAACCTTGATAAAGCTTAATACTTTTTAATTTTTTTCCTATCGTTGATGACAGCAAAGCATCAATTGTGCGTTGAACTTACAAGGAGGTCTAATTATCAAGCATATTTGACTGAACTTTTTCAAATTTCTTTTCAAATTCTTTTTTTTGTACCTCCGCTATTTTTTTCGCAGTTTTAGTCTGAAAGTTCCTCTACTACCGCTTCCTTATTTCACTGTCTTTCTGGCATATTTCTGCCTTAGTTTTTCCACTTTGGTAATTGAATATAAAGACAAATATATAAATATAAAATTGTTCATGATACAACTTTGATAATATACAGCAAACTTACAGTACACCTGAATAAAGAAATAAAGCATCTTTCAGCAAAAGTTCCGTCTGAGAGTTAAATTACAGATTTCTTGCTAATTAGCACTTTTGGCTGTGGTACAAAAAGTAGTTTCTTTGATAAAGCATTTTCTTTTATTTTTTTAGTCGTCTAACGCTTGCCCTCAATCATACAAACAGGACAGAATAAATTTGAAGCGTTTTTGGTAACTACTGTTATATATATATATATATATATATATATATATATATATACGAAGTAAATGTACATAAATATAAATATTTAAACATAAATACATAAATATATTTATTTATTTATATAATGTCACTCACTGTATAACGTTAGATGCATAAGCCGCACACTGGAAATTCTCAGCAAAAAATTGACTAAATTATTCTCTTTCAGAGATGCTGTAATATTATGAACTTCTTGAAGCTATATTTTAATTGAGATGAACATATACTGGAAGGTTCCAATTACCTTTTAAACATAGTCGACTTGTTTGATTTTTCGATATATCTTCGTTAATCGCTGACGTCTTCCTTCTTTGTTAACAACACTGATTATTTGTATCAACTGATCTCCAATATTTATAAATGACCGGCTCATCTGAAAAACTGTATTGTGTTTCTAGGTTGAATATGCGTGAAATAATAAAATGATTTTGATGGAAAATAATCAGTTTAAGATAAAATGCGATTCTGCTTGTGCAGCAAAATTTGCTCTTGAGAAAAGAAGAAAAAGAAGATGATGCGTCTATCAAAAAAATAGCTTCTGAGAAAACTACCAGTAGAACGAGTTAAACAAATGAAAATGAGGTATCACTTCTGACTTTTTTTATTTCGCTTTTATTTGTTTTTTTTTATAAATAATTTAAAAATCTTCAAACTGCAGTGAGTATAAATCTAACTTCTATTGCTTTTACAAGTGTATCAGCTATGTTTCAGCTTAAAAAACTTCAAATTTTATTAGTCAGCACCAACTGCGCAGTGTATTTCGTGAAATAATTTATAAAGCCTTGTTACTTCGTAGTAAAAATGACCAAAAGTCTTTTGTGGCAGCATCAGGCACACCATCTTGATAACTTATGTGTATAAACTTTCAAACCACATTGAGCTAGGCAAAAGCTTGCCTAAATTAGTCGAGGAACAACTCTTGAAACGACTTCACAAATACCACTTTATAAGAAGCATATACAAGAAAGGTTCCTAATTTTGCACAGCTCGGGACGAACAGTTGGCTGCAGTTGAGTTAAGTAAGTATTACACCTATTATATATTGGCATTTGAGCATATTGGTGTAGCATGCCATTAGTGATATAATTAAAACTACCAAGCCTAACAGAAAAATTTCTCGCTTTGTCTCTTGATATACAAAAAGGAATTTTCGGTTTTTTCTCAGACTGATGGCCTCACTGTGTCGATTGGCTAAATGAGATAAAGACGAACGAAAGAACCCCGAACAAGATGAAGATGTTGTCTACAGTATATAAGCGGTAATGATAGTTAGAAACATACTTTCGAAAAATAAAAAGTATGAAGAAAATCATGCGTTATTAAAAAACGGCTTTTCTAAGTGGACATTAAAAGAAGTCAGTTTAGTTATCAAATAAGTTGAGCATCAAAGTAGAAACGATTTTATAACGAAGAAAAAAAAAGAACGAAAACATTCTGAAAGAAAGAACAAAACGCTGGTAAGAATGTGGTCGTAAACTTTTTTTAAAACCTATTTGAGGGCAGGAACCTCAAGCAGACATAGAATGAAGAGGTAAGCGGGCGAATTTTAAAAGGCTTATACAGCAACTTATGTAAAGATATCCTCAGTTGTGTCATCTTTCTTATCAGTCAACAACAGCATACAAACTTTATTTCGTATACTGCATTTTTTCGTCTTATATCAACCTATTGTTGGAGTGCCAACTGTATAAAACAAGCCTTTTCCACAAACTTTTTTAGTCGTACCAGTGGACAACAGCCAGGGTAGAAACTTGTGCTTAGACGCTGTTAGCTTTTGCAAGTTGCTACATTTCTGCAGTCTGAACTGCACTCGTAACATCCTGCATGTGCTGCAATTTCTCATTTTTGGCAAATGCAGCTTTTTTAAACGTCATATTTATAAGAGCGAAAAAGCAGCTGCTGCCACCAGGCAGAGTTTTTTCGCCGAAAATTTATACAAAATAAACAGGCACTTGTATAATAAAAAGTAAGTAAAAAAATAAAGTATAGTTTCAGTACTAGTTTCTTGTTTAGTTGTTACTTGTTGCAATAATGTTGCTAAGCGAAAAGCAGCGCAAGTTTTATTTTTCTGAAATGGCTGAAGTAAATCATATTGGGTATAGCAGGGCCTCTAAAAAAAGTTTCAATTCTTGCTTTTTTTGCAGAATCACGCTTTGTCTTATCAGAAAATGAATTAGTATGAAAGCAAGATTAAAAATGCCCACTCTTATCTATTTTCAAAAACATTGAGATGCAGTTTTGAAGTCTGAATTTTTTTTTGCTTCTTACTTAATAAATTTTGCTCGTTTCCATTCCTGAATGCAGTATTAGCGAACCCAACAACTTGTTTAAAAAATGCCTCCATGCACTTTTGCCAGTAATGAGATATACCAGTCTATGTAATTTTAAGCTTTTTCAAGAATTAAGTTAAAGAATCAAAAAAATAACCGTGCGAAAGACATTTTAAAGCTTTAATTTCAAAAAAAAACCACTCAGACCACTTAACGCCTACTAAATAGATAAAAGCAACCATCAGCTTGGTAGTCACCAGACCACCTCTGAATTTTTAGTTTTACACTATTTCTTCAGTTTGATGTGCAACACCATGAGCATGTTCTATGCATAAGATTGTTGCCTAATATTCGCAAAAATACGGCATAAAAAATCATCCTAAAGCAGAAAATTTTATTTTTTTCACAAAAACGCGATAAAAGCTACGTTTTTTACGATATATTGACACCAAAAAAATGTAATCTTCATTTGTGACACTTTTAAGCCACGTTTTTCTGAAGTCTTTACTCGTAAAAAAACATAAGTCCAGCATTCGTTCTGTAGCAGAAGCAAATTTACACCATTACATTATCCAAAACTATCTATGACTTCAAATACATAAATTCTCTAAAACAAGTGAAACCTAAAAAACAAAGTTGGACCCTAAAACTTGTTCCTTTACAGAGACAGAAACAAACTTAATTTTTAATTTTAAATTCATTGTGCAAGAAAGTTGTTGTTATTTTTCTGATACATATTTGTTAAGGAAAATTGTGTCATCATCTCTATTAAAACGTTACTTTTACTACGGAGATTCTCTAATACAGCAAGAAAATTTATGTAATTTGCAAAAATACTAACATTTCAAACGTTCATACGGTAAATAATAACTTTTGCTTCAACTCTCTCTGATACGTAAATATATGGCAACTGAGTATGCTGAGAACAAGACATAATAAAATGATGTTGCTTATTCCATGTGAACCTTTTCATTAGTCCGCACTGTAATATGAGCACATACAGTTTGATTTGTTAAGAAAGTTACAATTTTCTCAAGAGAAAAAGAAGGAGCAATTGTTAACAGGCGATTTAAAAAATTGTGTCTAATGTTTATAGACGTTAGATATGACATGAAGTTACAAGTTTTCTGATAAACACATGATCCATTTATGCGGCACGTCTGATTTTCTACGAAAAAAGTTTGATACGACTGTGAATTCTATTACCTTTCATTGAGTGCTCAGAACTTTTAACAATTGTTACAAGTTTTAGTTGATTGTGTCTTCTTCCAAAAAAGCTACCAAAACGAAATAGTCCAAAAAAACAATAAAATTAGAAATAAAAAAAGATAAGAAATGGCGATAGCATATGCTTTTTTTGGGGGGAAGAGAAAAGGGGGACGATGAATTTTTGCGCTTTTTAATGACAATTATAAGTAAAATCTTTACCAAATTGCTTGTTCTTTTTCAAAGTATTATTGCTGTCTTTGTCAAGCAATTCCTAGAGAAAAAAGTGAATTTTATTAATCGATAAAGTCTTCAGTGAAACTAACACAACGTAAGATTTAATTATTTCTTTTTATTTAAACTCAAATGTAAAAAAACATTCTTTAAAAGAATTGATCTACCACGTTTTGCAAACTGTTCAAAAGTCCCAAATTTGCGAAAATACTGTCAAGCTTCCCACCACACAAGCGGCGAGCTTTTAAAAATTTTCTATTGAGAAGACGAAATGAATCTGGCTGAACAGATTATTAAACTCTAGCGCTTTGAGACGGTGACAATTTTAATCAGAAGAATTAGACTGCAGCAAAAATCCTTATCGTAATTTTTAGAAAGAACTAAATTTATTGTAACCAACCTCATCAGGTAAGTTGTCGATCATTTTTGGATGAGAAAACCGATATCGTGGAGCTAGGTGTATTGCTGCGCTTTTAATGGGCCCATCCTCAATCATTATCAATCCTGCAAATTTCCGTTATCAAGCAGAAAAAAGGTTAGAAAAATTAAAATTTTCTTCAACTTAGCTCTGAGATTCTAAATCAGTGAAAAATCTCCACGCGTTAAGAACAATAAAGCAGTGTATCATAAACCGCTTTTCAAATTGAGTAGCCGAAGAAAATTAAACTCTTGTTTTTGGTAATAAACTGCAGTGGCACACCCTTTGCTGAAGACTGCATAATTTCAGCACAAAATGATTATTTCAACCTCATCAGTAGCTGACTGGCAGATTTAATGAAACTTTAATTAAACTGCAAGTAATTCAATAAACATAAAATTAAAAAACAAAATTTTCTTCTTGTTTAAAGTTAATATTTTAAGACAAAGTTAATGTTAAAAAAATTAACTTTTTAAAAAGCCTAGAGCCACATAACATATTCAACAATTAATTCTGAAAGTAAAGCAAAACTACTCCTCTCTTTTAATATTTCCAAAAAAGCGAGGAATTAAACTGATACCCAACTGGAGCAATAAAAAAGAAATAAAGTTTCCTTGTTGCTAGCGATTAAAAATTTCAAACTACTGAAGATGGTGTCAATTAACTTCAACTAAATAAATTTGAAAACCACCTCTCGATCTTGTAAGCAAGCAGGTGCTTTTAAGACCTATAATTCCATTCGCTAAAAAGTTATATCTTCAATTCAAGAAGGTACTTAAAGTCTTAAATAGATTTTTAGCTAGTCTAACAACCAATGACAGTTCTTCTAAATTCCCTACAGAAATTAATGGTACAGGCAGGTATTAATGTCAGTCTATTCAAAAGAAATTTTTTTTATTCTGCCGTAAGTTTATTAACTTAGATAACTACTAAGTGTAAACCGTTTTGCATTTGTCTAACAATTTCGTATTCAAAATATTAGAACATAAATTTTCAGTAAAGATACTTTGTTTCTTGCATCTCATAAGTTACTTAACAGCTTACCGTTTATAATAGCGAACTATAGAAAAAAAACTAAATTTAATTAGAATTTGAAGAGGTTATAATAACAGAAGTAGACTTTTGCTAAACAAACTTTAGCAAATGTTGTCGTTAGTTGCTGAATTTTCCGAACCAGTGATAACTGAGTTATAGCTAGGCACTTTGAAAAATTTCTTGAAAAATCCAGTAAGTTAAAATTACAATGCACAAGAATTACCACGACTTTTGACAAAAAGTTGCTGAGCAAACAATTTTTGAAATATAGTACCTAAAAAATAAATTTTTGACTTTTTTAATATCACAACACCCAT
>UXUI01007162.1:71421-85755 GCA_900576705.1 Enterobius vermicularis | reverse complement strand
TTTTTTTTTTTTTTTTTTTTTTTTTTTTCTTTCTTTTAGGGCACTAGTTTTCCAGTGGAGACTGTTTCAGAGGGATACGAAAACTGTTTTCTTACCGGTTGCATGTTACGTTATATATATCTTCAATCAGTCGTTCGGGTGTTCGCTGAGAGGTTACTGGGCTTCACGGAATAGCTGCTTTTCGCTTTAGCTTCATTTTTACTCCACACTGAATAGACGTGACCAAATGATTTTGACCAAGTAATTTGGTATTCAAGCTTTCATCACACTTAGCCAGGCAAGTCGTATCACCTGCCTTGTTGAAAATTTTTGCAGCTACAGCTGCTACTTCTTCATCGTCGCTATTTAAGATGCCCTCTATAGCGAAATTTCTCAGGCTTCGATGATCTATCTTTTTTGTGGGTTGGAAGTTTTTTTGGGGTATTTACTTTTAAACTTGGAAGAGGTCAACCTGCACATACTCGTACTAATCGTAAGTTATCAATCGAGGAGGAAGGAAACAAGAATTTCAAGGGTACATGATTAAAGCTGCCTGAAACAGAGCAAAAGTTTCAAAACAAAATTAGATACGAGGTCGGGAAACGTTTAAAGAAATTACTGGTCGCTCAAACAGTGATGAACGGGAACGGAGGGCAATGTCGTGGCACCAAGCAACGAAGAAATTTTCAGAAACTTCAGACATTGAAAACGAATCGACGTCAGGTTAGAAAGATCAAGAGCAACTGATGAAAAACACGTTCTCCGGCATCTACACAACGTCATATTAGTTGAGTAGATCTTATGAAAGCAAGAAGCAGAAGTAGACAACGAAGCCGTTTAGAAGAACAGATAATGACCTGCTTACATATAAATATATATAACTTTTTCAAACGGGTACGGGGAAACTGCGGGAGAATCAGTCTTTACTCTTCGTTCGATAGATGGGGAAGCCGATGTTACTTCAGTTTTTGCCTATAGTTTACACCACTTTTAACTACGCTTAATAAGGCACTGAAGCATTTAAACAAACATAGTATGTACAGGTGTATAATTTACCAGAATGGCAGAAATTTGGGTGTTTTACTACAAACACAAGTTTTATCAGAAGGGAAGAATTATTTGGATCGCACTCAAGTGGTTTTTTAGTAAACTGATTTTAAGTTAGATACCCCGGTGACTTGTCAGGGCCAGTGGATAAATTGAATGTAGGGATCTGCTATGGTTTTGTAAATTAATATTTTTTCAAACGTTTCGAAAAGTTTTTCTGTAGGAATGGCGAAGGCAGAGAGAAATAATTGAAAACTAGAAAATTCTTTTCTTTTGGCCACTAAATTGGGGAAGCTAAGAGTTACCTTAATACGATTCTAATGGGGGTGTAGATGTAAAGGGATGAAGAAATTGTTAGCACATCATGTGGGAAAATACAAATACTTACAAACGTGGCTTTTCAGAACGTTTCGAAGTCCTGGTGAAAGTGAGTTAACAGTTATTAGAGATTCAAATGCGGGATCAGCTTACAATGCAGTGACGGGTTACAAGTCAGCCTTCCACTCCTACAAACGATGGCCACTGAGGCGCCTTTCTAATGTTCTGTTTGCATGTTGTTTTGCTCGTTGCCAAGTATCCAGAATCTATTGGTGGTTATCTGTTGATTAGCTAATTAGCGGATGAGGATAAACGGATAGGTATGGCGGAATTTTCAGGGGTATCTTGGTTTTTAAATTTCCCGCTTTCATTTCGACAATTCTTCCACGCGCTTTGTTCAAATAAGTGAATCAAGGGAAGCAGCGCCATCACTCTAGTAGTTTCGGGTTCGGCAGAACTGTTCTATTGTTTTTGTCTTTGGGTAGTCGGACGGTTGCTTGGGTATGTTGGCGGTTTCTGCAACTAAGGAAGGCAGCTACAATTATTTGCTTAGCCTGCTGATTGACCGGTCTTGGAGGAGGGCACTGAATCTGGAATTGCGTAAGGACTATATGCATAAAATAGTTACCTTTTTGGAGAAAGAGAAGGAAAAGGTCAGTTGCATTTGTTTTTGTACGTCTGCTGGGGAGGGTTTTGTCTGGATACTGGTTTTTCAGGGTGTCACCGTTTTTCCTCCTAGGGATTTGATTTTTAATGCTTTCAACTTAACCCCGCTCAACCAAATTCGGGTCGTCTTAATTGGCCAGGATCCTTACCATGATGTAGGACAGGTAGTTTGTTTTCTCTATTAAGGGGTGACATGTCTTCCTTTTTTTTTTTTTTTGACCCTAGGCAGATTGCTGTGACTTTACTCCCGCATTTTTTTTATGGAATTTAAAATGATTAGCATTCTGAAATAAGAATCTGTTATTCGGACTTCAACTTGGAAATTTGTTCTCATTTCAGGCACATGGCTTGTGCTTCTCCGTAAACAAGGGTATAAGGCCACCACCATCACTTATCAATATTTATAAAGTCAGTTGTTTTTTGGAAATATTTTTAGTAACCACGGTTCTAGAGAAAGAAAGATTGAATTATTTTTGAAACGTTGCTTTTTTTTTCTGCTTGTGGTTCCTTTTTTCGCCCAAGTTTCTTCGACCGGTTATCAAAACTCCAAAATTAGTTTCTTAATACATACTACTCACTTCACTGTAACAAATTGCCAGTGGAGTCGGTTAATCTTCCAAGCGTCGCTGCCGTCTGGCATTCATTAGCATCTTGTTCTATAAGTTAGGAGTAAATAAGTTTTGCTTTCAGGAGCTCAAAAGCGACATCCCGTCCTTTAAAATACCAGATCACGGTTGCCTTGTCCCATGGGCTCGGCAAGGTGTCTTTATGCTCAACGCAACGTTGACAGTTCAGTAAGTTTGCTTTTTTTTTCTTTAACGAGCCGCTGTTAGTATTTAGTATAAAAAAAGGAAACAAGTTTAGAGCCCACAAAGCTAATTCTCATAGCAACATTGGATGGCAAAAATTTACTGATGAAGTAATCCGTATAATATCGCGAGAAACCAAGGGAGTTGTGTTTCTTCTTTGGGGTGGCTTCGCACAAAAAAAGGAAGCTCTCGTTGATCGTAAGAAGCACACTGTGATCAAGGTAACCTTTCGTGATTACTGCTTGTTACGCACTAATCTTCGGTCTATCGAGGGTATTTTTGGTCTGCATTTCTGCCCTTGATCTTAGATCTCCAGCTTTTTAGTTTTGCTGTGTATAACAGTTATTTCTTTTAGACAGCTCACCCTTCACCTTTAAGCGCCCGTATGTTTTTTGGTTGTCGATGCTTCTCGAGAACTAATGAAGCGCTTGTGAAGATGGGAAGACAGCCAATTGATTGGAAAGTTCTGTAACCTGGTTAATTGCTAAAATTCACTATTGATTGTTTTGTTGCTAGATTTCTCGGTATGTTAGAAAGAGAGTTTTTATCATATTACACTGGCTACTCCTCGCTCACTCCTTTTGTTTGCTTTCGTGAAATGTTGTCTAGGCTTACTTTTATTGTATTTTCTCACGTTCTTGATGGGTCTGTCCTGCACTGAGGTTGAAATATAAGTCTGCACGACCCTGGACTCGTCACATAAGCCCCTTACTTCACATTTTCTCTCTCCTCCCGATTAACTCGGATGCTGGTAATCTCTTGCATGAAAAAAAATGATCTCATTTTGTACATGCTACTCGGGCAATAAATGTGTTCCGTGAAGCGGGCAACTATAACATTTAGTTCTAAACTTTGTTTGCGAGTTGCCTTGACAGCTTAAGGGCCTAGTTCTCCGGCTAACACTGAGATTAGTGGGGGCTAAAAACTCGCCAGCCGCAGCCCAAGTGGTGACGCGGGGAGTCAGTCTGCATCTCTTTATTCAGCTACCACTGTAATTATATTTAAGATCACAGGTCACAAAATTTCCACTGGACATCTGGAGTCCATGGCACGCGAATATTACAAAAGTATGTTGAATGAACGCATTAGCTTTCCAATCCATGGTATACACAATCGTGGAGGCGCTACAGGAATGAGTAGATAATACAGCACGAACTATCGAAAAAGTGGGGGTATTAAAGTCGTTTAGACCAACCAAAACAGCAAGCTGTGAGCAGAAGTATGGTGATAAGAAACCCCAACGAGCAACTTGGTAACGGAAGTATTTGGATAATTCAACAAGACTTGAAACCACAGTACGAAATGCATCAACAGCGAATTCCGTTAAAATCGAGGAGGTGGCCTTCACTAGCAGAAGAATCCTACAGTTCATTGCCAACTGAATGCTGGCACCTGGATTTGAGCTGGATTTGAACCACCTTTAAACTAAACTGAAGGAAGACCATTTTAATCAGGTTTTAGTATAAGTTAGTTGCATAAGTTCTCCCCGTACATGGTAGATGATAAGCACGTTACATATGCACCGTCGACTTCATTGAAGCTTTGAAAGCTTGTTCACTGTCCCCATAAGCTATCGTAAGGGGTTGAGAGCTGAAATATTTATTTTATTACGAAATTATTCCGCTAGTTGCAGGTAGGTGCTTGCATCCAGAATCAGAAAGATCAGATGTTTTCATCAGTGGGATGTGAAGGTTATTCCACATTTAAAGTAACTAACGATGAACTGTTACGAATTAAATCCTTGCTGGAGCTTTGCTGCGACAGCTGGTAATTCTCGGGAAAGTAGAGGTACCGTCGCGACACTTGTAAGGCCGAAATGTCGTAGGTGTTCACATTAGGAATCACTTCTTCTGCAGCAGTTAAATTCCACTGATGTTCTCTCCCAGGAACCGCAGGTGGAACTTGCATAAGAAAAGATTCAATGCGACGACGAGTTTCAACACATTTCTGAACATTGGGTCCAATAATTTCAACTGGAAACAAACCGTTACGCTTTGATTCCGTATGCAGCTGAAAAGTGTTTCCCTAAAAGGTGCGGTTGACCTCTGCAAAGGAACTTTTAATGATAATGGTATCAAGTTCTCATTAGTATAACACTGCACCACCTTCTGAAAAAAGACCAGTAAAACGAAATAAGTACAAATTATGCTTCCGTCAAACTTTCTTGGCCTAAATAAATCCTTTCTATTTAAAACAGTGCGCAGTTTTTCCAGTGCTACCATTTAATAAATTTCTCAGACATCTAACAAATGATGCTGAAAGATCTTGTATGTAGTATTACCAGAACTTTGCATTTAGAGCACTCTTGAATACGTTTTTTGGTGATTCCGTGCGAACCTATAATACGCGGTGCGTCACGCTCGTTGGCCCAGAATATTAACTGTATCTCAACTGCAGAAAGGACCACCTTCAGTCCCTCTTCTAGAACAAATATAAAGTCAGCAATGAAGAGATAAAAAGTAGTGGGAATCAGATGTAATAAACAATACGCAAAAAATATACTTGTCGAATTAGAGCTGATAGTAAATGCTCCACACTGGAGCCTGATATCGCCAAAGGATTTCGATTTTGCGCCATTCAATAGGTCTATTTGAGCACAGAGCGCATCCTTTATTTTCAAAGCTTCATCTAACTTAAAAAAATCATTCAGGCAATCTAATACTCTGAATCCCAAGTTTAAAAATTGCCATCACTTTATAAGAAGTTTTGCCTAACACCTTAAGCATTTATTTTACCTTGAAATCATAACTTACAGATTTGGTAAATACGGTTACTGGTACGCCAAGGCGCTCATCCACTTCTGCTGGGGCCTCCGCTTGCTCAATAAAAAAATGGAATCTTTTTTGGAGTTCTACTATATACGTGTTTTCTGGCGAGAAAATGTTTTCTGCTACTTTCTGAGGGATTCGCATCGACATAGTACAAGGCCCTTCGGAAGAAAACTCACTGCTCTCTAAAATATATGGTTACTGCAACGGTACAGGTTTCAAGGTCTTGCAAAGAGCTTCAAACTAATAATATGCCTCCAAGAGCAGTAGAAATATGAGCAATTCAAAATATTTTACCCACTTCTTAAATTTTCACGTAAAGCGGCTTGGCAAACAATATCAGAAACCATTTCGAACACCCTAGAAACCGAGGAATCTTTCCCAAAAAGGCAAACATTACCAGATGCATCTGCCTAAAATATGAACCAAACATTACACGAGACAGCAAGAGGATGATGAGCATTCAAACAAAGGACCTTGAATGCCAATAAGCCAGGGCAACGCAGCAACTTTTTGGCGTTTACATGCATCAGCGCAGATTCGGCAGGTGAAACTTTGAAGTACAGTTGGAAATCTGAAGAGTTTGTCAACTCCAAGACCTCTATAGCTCTAAAACTTAAAGATTAACAAGATGTTAAAAACGTGATAAAGCTGAATACTTAAATAAAAGAAACAAAAAGAAAGTAAGAAGCAGTTTAATTACACAACCGTTTGAAATCATCTGCCTTCCAAGCTTCGTTCAAAACAGTTTTAATGCATTCTACATTAATACGACCATAACCCTCTATTGTTATAGTCTGTTTCTCAAACCGAAACCTCAGGTGAAAATCTGACTCAAGCCGCTTCAACAAATCACAAGCGTCGTTACCTGGACATGATAGCGAAAATTTTCCATCATTTAGATAACGATGTAAAGAAGGATTTTAGGATTAAGCAAAAAAGCACAAAATGAAAAAACAATATCAGTGGCGAGTAGCAAAATACCAAAAATTTTTTTGTAATTATAAACGTGAAGCCCTGCATAAACTTGGGCCAGCGATACCTGTAATATAGGAGAAGAGAAGAGGATCATCAATATCCAATTTGTATGATGAAAGCTGTGCAGATTTTGCTTCAACCATTTGTCGCAAGAACAGTACACGACTGGTTATTATAGAGACTGAAAAAAGTAACGGGCAAAAGAATATGCTTCATGATCCCAAAATTTGTTCCGCATTCGTATGCTTCGTATTCTGCGACGTAAAGCTGTTTTGGGAAAGGTTTAAGTCGAATGCTGAGTGACATTCAACTGCCAAATAAATGTGTGGTACTATCAACGTCAAAAACGGACGAACAAATAACGTGGGAAAATAATGATATATGGTACACCAAAAGAAAAAAAAAAGACAAAAAGAGCGACTACTGGTTATATTTTAGTCTAGGGTCCATGTCACGTCTGCATGTCCTCACCGTGGTTGTCGATGGTATTGAACCAAAGCGATTAAGATGTGCAGAAGGATTTTTGAAGCTAAAAAATCCTACAAAATTTCGAACCGAAAAGGAAAGCAGAATAAATATCCGAGGTAGTGGAAAGCTGTCAGCAGATCACCGTGCCATCCTGCGGGCCGAGTATTGTCACAGCGAGCGCTTCTGCTAGTTCGGCGCCGCCCTCAATCCGAAATGCTCGCACGTCCGCGTTTTGGCACGCCTCCTGATTGCCAGCGGGTTAATTTGCTTTCATTTGGTCGGGTTACTGTAAGGCAACAATCACTGTATCCGCCGTCCTAGAAGCGTTGTTTAGAGAGCACTGCGAAGTGAAGTTCTGCTGGTAGACATTCGTTTGTTCCAACTGTCTTCGTTTTGTTCGCTATTTTGACGCCTCGGTAGTTACGAGTGGTATGTTTTGCTGTATGATGGGGCTGAGCCACCACGACTTCACTGGCTTTTAGACAGGAAAATTTGTTTTTTACGTTGGAACACGGATGCCTCATAAATTGAACTTGCGTGTTATCTAAAAAAAAAATTTGTTCTCAATTATTTATTTATTCTTGATTCTTCTCCCAAGGTTTTAGGAACGCTGGTCGTATTGGATTAGTAGTTTAGGAGCATGACAATATAGTCACATTGTACCGAAGTAGCTTTTCGAGTATCACAAAGTCGGCGTGGGTGGGAAACAAACAGAGCTGAAGAAGTAGTTAACTTTTCGCCCACTTTCCTTCTGTCATCATTTCCTGGTTTACAGGGCGTAATTTTGAAATGCGAGTTAGCATCTCGTTAGTGACTACGCTGAGGTCGTTACAGGTTTGGGAATTGAACTGTTTTTTGCCGTGCCACAGAGAGCAGCGGACTTGTAGCGCTTTCCAAATTTTCACAGTTGGATTTCTATTTATTTTAATGGTTACGTTTTATTTTCAAATTAAAAAGTACAAATGTTTGAGGCATAGGTCTTAATGCGTTAGAATTGTTCAGTACAGAAGTTGAAACGCCAGTTGATTGGGATGGTTCCATACTTCATCTTCTTAGGAGTAAACATGAAGTCTTTGTAAAAAGAGCTTGCAAAGTCTGTGTTCTAGCAGACATGCAAAAGATCAGGTTTTTTGAAAGGATCAGTGTGTAGGGAGTAAAAACACTTGGGTTTAGGCAATTGATAGTGGTGTAAAGTCAAATGTTAGATCGTACTTGGCTTATCTAAGTTATATATTCCTAGTCTACAGCCTTTGAGCGATTCATTTTTCCCTTGATTACGCTGTATGCGATTTTCGATACAGCCCACTCACTTGTTTTAGCTATAGAATTTCTGTATATTGATTGCTTTGTCTTTAGGCTGTCGATCATTTGACGGTCGATTTTATTAGTTTTCGGGAAGTGTGGAGCGGTGGATATTAAGTTTCTTATCGCCTTACGTCCTGGACCTTTTCAGTCGGGATTTTAGTTGTACAGTCTTATTAGGGTTCTTCTTGCAAGGGTAACTGGAGGAAAGCGAGAAAATTTAGCGTGGTTTTGATTGAGAAACATGTATTTGAGGTAACTCAAAGTTAGGAACTCCGGAGCTAAAATTTGTAAAATCTGCTTTTTTGGTCACAGGAAAAGCGGAACAAACAAGAGTAAGTACAAAATAGGTATTAACACGTACTCGTAGTGAGCGGAGTAAAGTTTAAATTTGTTTAGAGACTAAGCAGTGCAAGAAAAATTTTCGAAAAGTTCATCCGAACCGAGGTGATTTATAGAAGAAATTTTAATTTCAAAAGATTTGAGTATAAATGGATACCGTCAGCAGCACAGTTTTTGTTGGCTGCCAGATCTTTTTTGCTAAAGTGGTGCTTGATGGTAGATTGAACTAAAATGCTGATCAATTGTGCATTTAGCTTAAAAACGGTTTATAGTCTTTATAGACGGTTCATTTTGTATCTTCCTGTTGTGAGGCATGCCATTAACTTCATGTTACAAGTGGACATTTTTTGGAAACAGACGTAATATTCAGGAAATTTTTGGCATAGATTGGTCGTCGTGTGCTGTATAAAACCTTGCTTGACATGGGATTATTTTGCGCTGTTATGATGATGAGAATCGGGCTGGCTTCGGTGGCTCGTTAAGTAACTAATGACGGACGTAAACTGTACAGTTAGGAACTTTTTGTGCGAATTGATGTTGCGCTTTGCATTCTCTTAGTAAGAGATGACAATGATAAAACCATCTCTTGAACAGACTTAATTTAGTGGTTGAGAACAGAAGAATCATGCTTGTGCTTTATAGGAATAGTCTTCCTCTGATAAGCTCTTTTTACGTCGTAATCGCTCTTTTACAGTTCTTGGGCGTATCAAGTGCCTTCATAACTTAGGTGCTTGACAGACTCAAGGTTTCCAGTTTCTTCAGGTATTTTCAGTTTGCTTAATTTTATCGGCAGATGACTGTAAGATAAAGCTCAGTGTTTTTTTTTCCTTCGGGATACAAGAGTAGTCTGTAATCTGTGTATTTTAGTAAATAACAGTTTGATTTTGTAATTGTAGGGAACGATATGAGCGATTGGTTACACTGCAATATATGTGTCCGATTACCAACCTCTAGTGAGAATGTTCCATTTTTCCTCACATCTTGTGGTCATATCATATGCCAGCAGTGTTTAGAAAAGAGTCTGTCATTAATTTTATTCTGAATGCCAATTTTACTTTTCAAGGGCACATTGGGATTCACATTAGATAGAGCTTTCCTATTTTTGTTCGCGACTTGATGGATTGAGCTTTACGCATTCTGTTTAACTTTTTTACTTCACTTTCTAAGTTCCTTGTTTTATTTTATTAATTCATTGTTATTTTGTCGTATCAGAGTGATAGTTTTTTCGATGATTTTTAGGTGGTGTTAGTTCCTGTCAGGTGTGTCAAAAGGCAATGCACGTTTTGGAGATAAATCGCTTGCTACGTCCTGAACATCAAATGTATTTTCGGAATCCGAAAGAATTGTTAGAAACTTACGTGAAAAACATAAACAGTGTTCTAGATTTTCAAGCACACCATCGCAGTCGTCTAATGAAAGCAAGGCAGGATCACGTAAGTTTTTCTTTATTTTGCTTTTCTCAAGTATCCAGTTAACGCATTATTTCGAAAGAAATACCAGGTATTGTTTAAGTTTTTGGTTTGAAAAAGAAAGCGTGCTTCAGTGAGGAGATTGAGATTCGCGAGTGTTGATGAGTAATAAACGTGTAGGTGTAAGTCGAGGAAAGTTGAATCTTTCTTTTTTTTCAAGCCAGGAAGATGTCTCATTGGATTCTTCTTCATTTGTTTTTTTTTCTTGGCGGATTACTGAAAATAAGTATTTAGCAAAAAAAGGCTGCGAAATTCGTGATGTCTGCTCAGGTGGAATTAAAGCGTAGAGCGGAAAGCGAAAGGTTTGTAAATTCAAAAGTAATCTTAGCGTTGTGAAACCTTTAAGGTACCAATTTTTCCTCAGTTTTACTGTAGTAAATTTGCAACGATGATACCTGTTTAGTTTTCAGGAAAGCTTTAGCTGAAAAGGCTGACCTGGCAGAAGAAGTCAAGAAGCTCCGTCAGCACACGCAAAAATTGGAAGATCTGTAAGGATTTATTTAACCATTAAGTTGTGCAGTAGGGTTCACTCTTTATGTAGTTTTTTATGCTTTGTATATTTTTTGGTATAGGTGATTTGTTGCCGAGTGGGGGCCTGAACCAGTGATGTATGCGAAAAAGTTCCATAACCTTAATAAAAAAACCAAGTTTTCCACAATGTTTAGAATCGCAGACCAGGCTGCCATTAGTCGAACTCGTACTCCAGGTTCAGTCCGAGCGAGCGGAAGTAAGAATTCCAAAAAACATGAGTGATTTTTTTTGTGTTTGTTGGGCGAAAGCCTCAGAAGCGGGAGGATGGGAGCTACGAAATTGAAGGGGCATTAAATTTCGCTCAAGGAATAAGGTATCAGAAAAATTTCTAGTCGCCGAGGTTCTCATAAAAAGGAGTTTCATAGGAACTGTTATCGTTTGTTTTCATTTTTAAAAGTGGTTAAAACGAAAGCAGAGTTCCGTAAAAGCTGTTACAGTGAGGTTAATTTTCTTCTTCGAACAGCAACGGGTATGCATTGTTTAGGTACTGGGTCTTGTGGAAGTAACCGTGATCGAGATAAAAATTTGCAATTCTCGTTTGTCGCAACCAGTACGCCGCTGAGCGATTGCTTAAATACCGTAGGTGGCAAGTCTAAGTTCCTTTTCTTTGTTGTAATGCTCGACGTTCCTTCACTTGATATTAGGATCACCTCAGTAATCATTTAAATTATGGAATAAACTTGAAACGTTATGCTGTCTTTGCAGCATGCATCTTCAACAAGGAGTTCTTCAAAGAGGTTTGCTGAAATTTTCACGGGTGGTGCGGCTGAGCCGAGCCCAATCACATGCGAGGAGATACTGACGACACCAGACATACTTGGGATAAAAAAAAATGGGTATTTACTGTCACAGCACATTTTCTGTCGTTGAATATATTTCGAAAATTGCAAGAGTAATGGTTTGGTTGGAATTTTCCTAAATGTTTTCTGATTGAACTTGATTCGGTTAAAGGAGCAGGTTTAGGTACCGTGGTAAGAAAGGTGGAGGAGCCTTTCCAGGTCCTTTCAGTTTTCGTTGAAAACTTTTCCTTAGACGTTATACTGCTCAGAAGCAAAATTTAAATGCTCATTCTCTCCGACTCTGAATTGATGTGGTTTTAAGTTCTTAACGAAGATAGAGATTTTTGTTTTCTCAAGTTATGGTATTATTTTTTCGTTTTACTAAGGCTATGCGTTACTATCGACTAATCGTCTAGTACTTTAAGCAGGATGGCTTTACGCTCTTTCCGTCCATTCTTTTGAAAGTGATTCTCTTTTTTTCATTTTGGTACTTGTAAAGGTACTCTTTGATTTGTCTGTGGTTACATTAATGATTGTCTTGTTTTAATTATTGGGAGACGTTGGCTACTATTTGATTAGCCGATTGTAATGCTTGCTAACATCTCTTCTTGCTTGTGTGCGATTTTTTCATTCCTTTAATTTTTACTTTGTAGGAAGCAAGCTTTAGATGTTGTTTTCTGAGTTCTGGGAAAGTAGCTAAGTTTCTTTTAAAGGTTTGTGAGATAGGTCTCGTTTGCAATAGACCTACGTGTATTAATTATGAAGGTGGATTTGGATTATAGTGCTGTAATTGAACTGTTGTTCTTTTTATAGAAAAGTTGACTGGAAAAGGCAACGATTCTTACATTGCTTAAGTCTAGGTGCTACAATAAAAGTTCGATTTTTATGGAACACGGATCTTGAATTTGATTTTCTGAAGCAGGGAAGCATTGAAGAAGCAACGCACTGAACCGGAACCGTACAGGATGTTCGGACCATAAAGCGCTGTCCAAGATGTAATTGCTAAGGCAACGTTGCAGGTACTGTTGTGCCGGAGTTCTCAGCAACGACGCTACTGAACAACAAGGAACAGCACGTGTCAAACGAAACCGACTGTTTCATTCAGGTTCTTTAATCACTGCAGAGGCCAAGCAGTTCCTACAAACCATTAACACATCAAAATTTGCCCCTCGCAACATTGTGCTCTCTTCGTCGTCCGGCTTCGCAACTACTGCTTCTCCCCAACATACTTCAGAAAAGTACTGTCTGTTGGGGTTTACACGGTTCGTAAATAGTTTTTTCTCTCAATACGATAAATCTCCATTACGCTCCTTTCCTCCCCATTTTGAGCTGTCAGGCGTCTAACTTTCCCAGTTTGTGAAATACATAATGGGCGATGGGAAAAACCCGATTTAATGATGCTACATGTTTTTGCATCCATTGTTCCATAAAATCGAGTGTCCGCTTTATATCAGCACTTTGAAAGATTGCTGAATATGCAGCGAATGGCTTTCCACGGCAGCTAGTTGTATGACTTGTTGCCCTTCTCCAGTTAGAAAATCATCTAGCGCTATGAACACGTAGTTTTAAGAAGACTAAAATGGTCCTGTTTCTTAACTTTCTCCACTCGTGGGACAACCCGTATTTGCACTTCTCTTCAACTGCTTCTCAGAAATAACTGGTTGATTTCTTCAAGTTCGTACAACCATACTTTTATAAAATGTAATGAATGTACAGCAAAACGAATGCTGCCACCAAGAAATTTGATCCAAAAAATTACAACAAATGAAAGAACAGAAACAGTGTGGGTAACCCACCAGTAACTCACTAGTGGGTCGCTAGCATTAGAAGATTCGTTAGGATTCTAACACTCCCGAGCACCAGAATAGCAGGAGATGCGTGCTGATTAATTATTTGGAAACTGACGGTCCATAACCATAAGGTCCAGATACAGAAAGCACCATTGAATACTGGATCTCAGTGGTCAACCAAGGATTTTATTAGTTTTCAATGCATCTCCGTCAATAAACCGAAGGCGTTTCCTTAGAGGAGCTTCTGACGATGCAAGAAGCCAACTTTTCTAGCCAAAAGCCCTATTGAATCTTTCAAAATGCCATGTCCCAAAAAACCGCCGTTAAGGATATGTAAGAGTCCCAAATAATCTTAACGGTAACATGTCAGCGGCAGTGGTTACGGTTTCTTTTTTACTAATTGTTCCAGCCTTCTCATACTTGAGTCCCCGATGCTCTCGAGCGTTGATAGTGTTGAGGACTGTGCTGCTGAAATAAGCTAGGAATTAAGAAGTTGTGACGGAATACGTCCACCATGGGTTTTGAGATTCCTTCTGTAAAGGAAACTGCACAGAAAAGCCAATCCTAGACCCAATATTACAAGAACGCTTCAAGATGTCTAGTGATTAAGAATTACCTCCGGAAACATTCGAAGTCGGATTTTCAAATCTGGTCCTATAAAGCTGAATGATGCTAGCTTGTTCCTGCCTTCGCATTGCTTTCATTTCAAGAACTTTCTGTAACTCGGACGAGTCTGATTCCGGTAACATACGAGCATAAGTTGTTACAAACTCCTCATGAGATGCCACCTCAGACATTACTACCTGGAAAGTTACGGTTACACAAGCTAGAATTGATCTTACTGGGAGTCGTAAAGCATTTTAAAATGCTTTAAAATGACTGTAAGATATAGTAGTATAGTAGATGCCTTGAGGATCATCTCAGCTTTCGTCATAATCTTGACAATGCTATTTGTGTATACTGTTGGTGGCTTTGTAATAATTGACGACTCCACCGATGGCATAGTCAACAGAAAGGTCTTAAGTGCATGCGTGTCAAGCAAAAGTTGTTCTGCACCAGTTACGCCGACCGGTCGACACCTTAAATTC
>UXUI01007162.1:60964-71345 GCA_900576705.1 Enterobius vermicularis | reverse complement strand
TAAGTAACAGACCAAATGAACTGCTGAATGAGTTTAAAACATGTGATTCGACAAAGGAAGTGGCACTACAAATTTTCAACATATTCACAGTTTTTTAGGTCTTGAAGCCTTGCTGAACCTAGGCTATTCCAGAAAATATCAACCGCTACTGGCCAGTCAAAAATTTATTAAACTGCCTACTCTGAGAACTATGTAATCTTTCTTCCAAATTCAAACTTACCTCATCCTGTTCACAAAAAATAAAATTAAGAACTATGAAAAAGATCCCTGCCACGCACAAATTCTTTCTGCACCTTGATAAAAAATAAATGACGGAAAACTAATCCTTCCAAAAAATGTTTCTTTTTTTGTAATTCGGTAGCTGGATCCATTATAAACCGATTTTAAATTAAAACTTAATTTGAAAGATAACGCGTTGATTTACATAGAAAAACTATTCTATTTTCAGGACACTCTGTAGTACTCTTCTGCACTTCTGGTCTTTTGCGGATTGGAGTGGGCGAGGCAGAATTTTTTTGCTTAGTGCGGACTTATTTCTTTGATACCTCCGTAACGGCTTGATGTACTTTTGGAACCGCAGTGTCTTTTTCTTGAAAGGAGCTTATCAAAAGGTGCTTACAGCATCCTAGCTGGATGCAACGCTTCAGCAACTGATTGTCTAGTTCGTGGTGCAAAAAAGTGCTGGAAATTTGAAGCCAAAATAAGTGACTTGTACGTATACTAATTCTGTAGGCTGTTGACTCATTATAGAATCATACAAGACTTTAAACAGTAATACACCTTCAAAGACTTAATTTTAAACTTCATGGCACTTCTTTCAATCATCCTTGTGTACAAATGAGAAATTAATAAGTAAATGCAATTTACCTGAAGAGGGCACCTAAGAATTTGTTTACCAGCTGTGTTGCTAATTTCAAGCAAAAATGCGCAAAGTATTTTCTTCTGTCAGCAAAAGAATCTCGAATAACGGGAACAACTGAACGTAGATGAGATCGAATAGAAGACACATAAGGTGACTCATCTCCTACACTTTCTATGGCATTCCAACTAAAAAGGAAGTTATACTGTGGAGCTGGAACTCTCCCTTAAATAGGTAATTTTAACCTCTAATCTAAAAAGCAAGATTTCTTTAATGGGTACTTGATTTTCATCATAGACTGCAAAGCTGGTTCGTATCCACCCTCAGCGTCTTGCACCAAAACCGACAATGCATTATTAGAAATACTATAAAACAATTCCATTTCCTGGTTCAAATCAATAGTCTGTAACGAAACTCAATTAGTCTCATACGGAAGCCCAGGAAATGTTCGCACAGTTACATACTTGTACACGCTGCTTTAGCTTTTCTTGAAGCTGCAATGTAGTTTCTGCACACCAGTCAGCAGTAGCTAAGATACAGCACGTAAAGAATTGTTGATCAGCAGTTAAACGTACTACAGTTTCATCGCTGCAATTTCAGAATGATATAAAACTTCTAAAAGATCATCTGCTTTCCATATTTAATAGTAATGGTTTTCTTTAGATTTTTACCGTAGCAGAGTTTGAAGTAAGGAAGTAGAAGACGGGGCGGAAGATAAAGATGGAAGGAAAGCTGTTAGGCAACCATGAGCATAGCCTCGCAAGCATCCTTTCAAAACATCTACCAAGTCCCTAAAATAAAGCTGTCAAGTACATTGAAATTACCTTTTTATTTTTTTTTCTAAAGTCTAATAAAACAAGAACTCACTTACCGCAACAGTGAGTTTGAATTAGATGACAATTTTGTAGATTCTGCAATAACTTTCTTCAGCAACAAAAACATATCGGCTGAGGAAGGTAACGGATAAGCATGAGGTGCTGTTTCACGCGCGACACGTTCTGCTCCGCTACGTATCCTCGTTACACAACCTTCCAAGAAACTGTCCAAATTCTTCTTCTGCGCAATGACAAAAACATCCATATATTTGTCAAAAACCTTCCAAATAATCTAAATTTGATTTTTTCTTTCGAAAAAATATAGTTTTTTTTAGCTATTTTTGACATCTAAATAGTCATGACTTAAAATGTTACGCTTAAGCAGCTCAGAAACAAATCGACTGGTTAGTCTGTAACTCGCTGTCACAGCCAGCAGTATTTTATATACATTAATTATAAATTCCTTGAATTTAAAAATCTAACCCTATCAAAAACAAAGTTATCCTTTGCTGGAAAACGCTTTGTAAGCATTCCTTCAAACATAACAGTATGGTTGATTGCATATGCTAATGATTTAAAATCCAGTTCAGAGCGCCTATGTGACATCATCTTCTCCAGCATCCCTCTAAAACAGCCTTTTGCAAAAACACTTTTGATTACAAAAATCGATCTGCTGTCTGTTCAAAAATGGATTACTGCAAAAGTGAAACCAAAAAGACTACTCCTCGTCAATTTAATTGCAGGAAGACTTCAAAAAAAAAGATCGAAATTTGCATGAGACGGACCAGTAACACTCCAGTAAAATACCTTGTCATATTGCAGAATTCAAAAGCTAATCTTCTCCCCATCTCCCAATCAGGAGGGAACATCTTTGACATACCCAACTTTTCAAACTCAGTCAATTTCTGCACGAACCACTTGTACCTAAAGAAAACTAGATTTACAGTTGTATTTCAGTAACTTGACGATTTATATTTCAAAATTACACAAAAACAACACATTAAATAAACCTCAGGTCGATTTTGTCAATCCAAGCAATGCTTTCGCTCTCCCCATAAAGAACTGCATATTCTGCCAACTGATGATCGCAGAACCATCGACAGAAATCTGCCTGTACGCCTGGGTCAAGAGAAGAAGCCACACTACACATATCCATTACTGAAGAGTTCATACTTCCAGACTGTAATATAAAATTTAATTTCTTAAGATTTTATAAGCATTTCGCGCATTGAGCGCCGCATAACTGCCATGCCAACGATGTGTTTGCATGACTCTGACCTTTAGTCAATACAAACCTGGAAAGCCATTTTAAGGTCTTGAACAAGTTGTATCGCAAGCTTCTGCTTCAGACGTTCTAGCTGTTCAGCAACATTTTTAACTTGCTCTACCTCCATGTAAGAATTGAATAATTGAAGGACATTTAAAACTGCCGGAAGCTGTGACGCAATATCCCCATACCTTCTCTGCTCAATCCAATTACCTTTAAATCAAAAATCAGTAAGCCAATTTAATATTAGAAATTAATATCCTAAAAAAAATATAAACTGCAAAATTTTGAACAGCTTTTGTGCCAGCAACAAGATATATAAAGATTGAAGGCAACAGAATTGAAGGGAATTAAAACCAGGGGAGCCGCGAACCACTTACGTTCAAAATGATGAAAAAAGTAAAAAACTCAAATAGACGTTTGCCTTTCGAAAATTCCAAAGTTATGACAAAAACTCTATATCAGTAAGAGACACATCAATCAGTACCTAAAGAGTGAACTCCTGTTAGAAGAATATGCAGATGATGCAAGGTTTTGATAGATGAAGTTAAATTTCTTTTTGCCACATCTAATTGTTTTATATCTCTGGTCATCTCCTGAACAACAGTTTCAGAAGACTGAGTTTTCATCCGTATAGCATTAACTCTTGCTTCAAGTTCAGCCATTGCAGCATGAGCCTAAAATGATTATTACACCCGATTTAACTTTGCAAATTTTTTCACAACTGAGAGGGTCATCATATCAATTACAACACCCCATGTAACTTGAATGTAAGTGAAGGTTCTCTCATAAATTAAGAGACATACTTCAGCTAAAGCTTTATCACCGCCTTCACCAGCATTACCATGAGCCTGCACCAATTCAGCAAGCTCCTCATCTAGTGCAGAGCACTCCCGATCGATCTGCATCATCACAGCATCGAGATGTGATAATGACTGCTCAGTAGGAAAAAGAGCATTTATTTGTTCGATCACGTCCATATTACCACGGCAAAGCTCCGTTCGGCTCATTCCATCAATTACTCTCCTAACCTGTCAATGATATATTTATTTATTTCTGTTCAACAGCACAGCGGGAATGTGGGCTTTCACACCATGCAAGTCTAAAACGTAGTTATTAGGAAGAAAAAGTAGACAGATCAGGAGCAAAAACCAAAGTGAGAGCAATGTGAGATTTTCTTGTTTCACGCTACACACAAATGCTCCTACTGTTCAACCGATTTCGGGAAGCCGTCAAAGAACCACTGAATCATTTACATTATTTAGATACATTCCGAAGCCTGAAGTCTGCCGATCGTCACAATATGGCAAAAATCACAAGCCTCGTCAGGATTACAAAACAGTGAGAACCACCTGCAGTCTTCAAAAAAAAAAACTCCGTATTGGAAATGAAGCTACTAACACCACACCATTACCTTTTCTGAAATCTCATCCGGAATTATGTCGCTCTGGTTGTCCTCCATTGTTTGCAAAATGACCTAACTACCTCTGCTACCTCATCGAATATCCCCAGAATACATTAAAAATGGAATTTCAACGTTCGGCTCCAGCAAAGCGTCACAGCCCCTGCAATTTTCACCTACAGTTGACATCCCCATGCAGATCAAGAAATTTCCTAAGTTGCACCCACAAAAGCAATGATGAAGAATGGAAGCAATAAAACTCCATCCCTCGCAGATCTTGAAATGAAAAAAATAAAATTGGCAGAAAACCATGTTAACTGCAACTTTAATACTTGATAATGTGAGACAGATTCGCTCTGCAGGTGAACAACACAACCCTCTGTTCGCGCCCAAACGCAGCATTAACAAACGAACATACGCTTTATTATGAAATCTGAGCAACATTACAAATCACAAACCTTTTCAAAAATGATAAAATAAAAAACAAGTGAAAGCAGTATCTGGTCTATAACGCAGAGATCATTTAAAGTAACGATGAGCAACTACTGAAACTACAAAATAAAATTTTAGCTTTAACTTGATACATCACTAAAAAATGAAAAAAATTCAAGAATTGTTTCAGACCGTCTACATTCTCATTTCAGGCTGTCTAATCCGAAAAAAAAACACCATGTTGGAAAATGAAAAAGATTGCTAAATTGAATACAATAATTTCCAGCTGTGCTATAATCAAGAAAAGTGCCGAAACAAGTACGTATTTCACCAAACTGCCCGCCAAAAAGAAGTGCTATAGGAAATCTGAGCGAAGCTTACTGGCTCAGAAGAATTAAATTAAGAAGTAGATCTCGGAAACCAACAATGAAACTGCTTGGATTATCCATCGATAATACAAATTCGAAAACTAACAACAAGGCAGACGCTTCACTTCAGCACAAGGTCACCATAATACGCAGTAATTGATTTGATTTTTTTATTCAGTAGACTATGTTCAATTTCACAAGATCCACCTTTACCAGCGAGGGAAATCAACTGAAAAAAAAAGCAACCCATAGAACTTTCAAAAGATAATGTACGTCCTACTTCATTGAGATAAAATAAATTCCTAACTAAAAACTTATTTGCTACATTAAAAAAAACCTGTTTGATACTAGTATGTCTGGGAAGAAAATATGCAATATTAGGAGATAGCATTTTAGCAGCGGAAAATATTTCGAAGCCATTAGGGGTTAGATCTGAATTAAGGTCAAAAACCTGCAACAACAATAATGAAAGTCCAACAGACATCTAAAAATAACAATTACTAAATAAGATGTTAAGTGTAGGCAAGTTCATAAAATACCAAAACCTAGTTATCAAAACTCACTTCAGTGTCCAGATAGGACGGGCCACCCCAAGGAGGGCTTAAGAATACAGCATCAAACGGTGTATTGCTGCTCTCAGCATCACTTTCACCCACATATTTTTCTACGAAATGAAAAAAGTCAACACAGATAAAATTTATGCGATCAGCAACACCGTACACCTTAGCATTCTGGATGGCACAGCGTATACGTATCGGATTCAAGTCGATCGCGATTACTTAAACAGATTTAAACCAATGAAACTTTGTGTAACAGAACTTGAAAACACATCTAATAAAACTTTATAATTAGATAAATCAAACATTCGATGCCAATTTACTATTCCTAACCATAAGCGCCATTTAATGCCATTTGTATACTGTTACCCCCAACACCTGCAAAAGCATCAACGATAAGTGCATCTTTTTTCAACACCACCCGGTTCGCAATGTTCATAGCAATCCGTTCAGGAGTTACGGAAAACCAGCCCTCTGCAAAATATCAGATGTAATAAATACTCCTAATATCAAATAGTCAAAGCTATAAGTAGTAAAAAAGCAAACTTTGTTTAAAAAAGTGTGAAAAACATGAAGAACCGTAGTGTCAAGAATCAACTTCTAGAAGGATAAAGAAAAGATAAAGGCCTTAAGAACCAAAAAGCTTTTTTATAAACAGAAGACTACCTCTATCCATCAAAATTCCATAGTTGAGTTTTGAAAACAACCTGTATCGCTGAAACCAATATTTGCGCATCTCCTACAAAGTTAATTATGAAATCGACAGCAGATAAGTGGAAGAGAAAGAAAAAACTAACTTTATCGTTGCTGTAGATTTTGAATGCATTTTTAGCTATTAAGAATGAATCTCGCTCCTCGTCAAACCCAAAATCGAAGTTTTTAAGTTCTTCAAAGCTCATTGCAGGTAATTCACTATGCTCCTGAAAAGAAATGCTAAGAAAGCCGACCAAAAATTCGAAAAAATTAGATACAATAATGATACCTAATTTTTAACAAAAACCCCAACACCTATAAAACAAAAAGCCGGTGAAACAAAAACTGGACTTGACATCAGCAAGACAGTTTTGGGAATCAATAAGATACTTGACCTGTTAGCTCAAAAGAACGGTACCAAAAAACACGGAATTAGTATGAAACCGTATGATTAACTCGTATTTCCTTTAAAGCCATCCCCATCAAATTACAATGAGAAAACAAACAACCTCTGCCGTTGTTTCATAGTCATCATCCGGATCCAGACGCATTTTCTTACCAACTGCTTGTCTCCCATAACGAGTAAGGCACAGAGGCGTCCCGTAAAAGTCGGCGTAAACGTCGTCAAAAAGTTCCAAACCATCATAGCTAAAGTTATTGTTTGCGAAAAAGTTGAAAAATAAGAAATACAGAATGTTACTTCGAATTATCAAAATCTGTGAGGAAGCATGAGAAGCAGAGTAAAGTAGACAGTACTTGACCAACTCTCTTTCACCACGCTTTCCGCTAAAAGTTTCACTTTCCTCATCATCACAAGGTTCTTTATCGGCTTGTTTTTGCCCTTCCACAAATTCCTCCTCTGAAGTGGAAGGTGCACTTGACGTATCACATTCTGAGTGATTAATGACATCAAACCCCGGTATAAAACCACACATTTTGGCCTGCAATTGCAGCAAAAAAAAGTAGTTGTGCAAAATTTTAGTCACTGAAACTGCTAGTTCTGCTGTCCAAATATATAAAATTCAACCAACAGACTTGCCAAATCATCAGAAAACTACAGAACTAACTGAATGTTCGACGCTTACATTCTCAATAAAGGCTTTACATCTGTTTAGTGCTGATCCTTTCTTAATCTTTTCAAAATCCTTCCTACCACGCTCTTTTACAAGCTGAGAATGTTTCATAAATAACTCTTCCCAAGATTTGGGTTGGTAGTGCGGATCCGTTTTATATACAATGTTTTCGTAGCCCTAAAAAGAGGATTTCTGATTTCCTATATTTTAAACGAAAAAAAATACGGAATTACAGCACAAGTTTTCAGTTTTACGTGAACGACAACAGCAAAGGTACCACTAAAGAGCGGTGACACTTTAGAAGATTGGAAGGTTTAAGTTCTATAGTTTCCTTCTCGAAGTTCTTTTTTGACGCCTCATCGATACTTGCACCTGAAAAACTTCAAAAATTACAACCATAAAATACCTAACTCAATGATACGCATGGACCAACACCTGTTACTTCCGCCAACAAATCATAACATACCAAGAAAGATTACAGATGAAACCAGTAAAAAACACGAGAAAAATATCTGAAAATTGAGGCTCAAAAATAAAAAAAAGCTCATAACATCCACTTAATTTGACGTTTAGCAGGAAACTTTAAAAACTGTTTTGTGTAACAAATCAAGTTGGCGGATGGAGTTTCAGTCATACAAAATTATTATGTTCATTGATCGTACAGCAAGTAAAAGGTGGAAAAAGGGAAATGTTTTACAGTTAAAAAAATATCTCTGAATACTTGTTGTCGACAGCAAGAATTACTGCCATATTAAAAAAAGGCATCTAACAGCAGAGTCCATTTCCTAAAACGCCTTCTGCCGACTTTGTAAGTAATAAATACTTTTTTAAAAAAACAAATGAAATGCTACGAAAATCAAGATAGCTTAAAAAACTGGTGTATGAGGAATCTGTAACTATGGTTTAGCACAGACAACGAGAAAAAAGATATCTCTATGCAGCTACTGGTCTTTTCTTCAGGCAGTGGCCAACTATTCACTTCCTTTCAAAAGCATCCAAAAAAACTGTAGCCCTGAATTTATATGGTGGATACTAACCAGAAGCTGCTTGATCAACGAAATACAAAGTAGTAAGATAACCAACACCATATCAGAACTCTTACGTGTTGGACAGCCCAAATTGTCTAATAAATGAACACCACACAAACGCTGGAAGAACGATGTCAGTGAAACCAAAGTTAAGAAATGTACAACAATTTGCCTGAAAGAGCACACTAATTTACCATAGCTTGCCAGCCAACTCGCATTAATTACATACTGACCAGCATTCTTCCAATAGCTATCAAAACCTAAGTCAAGCAACCAAAGGTACGAATCGTCATTCTGCAGTCTCCTTTTTCTTTGCCTTTTTTCTTTCACATTTCCGCTGCACGAAAGATTAGTGGAATGGCATTTCTCGTCGTTTTCCCGGTAAACTAAACTTACAAAGTACGAATTATAACAGTAAAGTACTTAAGATCTTTTATATAACTATAAAGCACTTTGAAACTCACCATCAACTCTGTTACTACAAAACGTTTTCCGAGCATTACTTTGATGAATATCTAAGCTTGCATCAAAATCTGTTTCCTCACTCCTGGATTCTGCTATGCGTACCCTTTCCAAATCAGCGACTAAATCAGTTTCGACATGATTTATAGCATCTTTCTCCAAAAGTAAATTATCTTCTGACAATGAGGAATCCAAAGTTCCACGTTTTGACGCTTTCATTTCTTTTTCAGCAGCAGAAATTAAGTCACCGTCCCTGCAAAAACAATTAAAATTAAAAACAAAAACAGTAAATAATAAAAAATTTCTAGTACAATTTCTCGTTGGAAAACATATGGTAGGTAAAAAAACTTCTACGTGCCTCATCAAATTACAAGAATTAAAAAGCAAAAACTTATTTTGAAAATATTACATCTAACAATGAAATAAAAAATAATCGTTTTCCCCTTAAGACGGTCATGAACAAAATAATAAAAACAACACTAAAAAGTTTTTCTTGCATAATGAGAAGCCTATGAAAAAGTATGATTAACTGGTGATGTAAAATAAAATCATCAGACTGTAACAGTGCATTAAAAAAAAAAAAAAAGTAAAGACGGCAGTCGAAGAAAAGCAAATAAGAATTAACCTGATTGATGCTCTAGACAGAATGCAATAAATAGAATCTCCTTCAGCAAAAAAAAACTCTGCCTCAGCAATCATTCTGTAGCTACACTTTTTCAATAAACCAGTTTCATTCGGCTCCATATTTGTAATAAACCTGAAAACACTGAAAAAATTTTAAACTTTAAACAACAGCAACAACGTTTTTCTGTGCCAGAAATTTACTGCCAATATAGTCTTACATATTGCGCATAAAACTTATGAAACTTTTACATTTGTAGAATATATAGAAAACTTAGACCTTGCTAAATTTCAAATAAAAGAATTTTTTCTTTTTGTACAAATTACCAAAACCAAAAAAAAAAAAACTCTTATCCTGCTAAGACTTATTTGAGTAAAAAAATTCTTTAAATTCCAAAAGAACAAGTTCATATGTAACCGAATTACGTCGAAACACAGTTTTAAAAGCTAAAAAGTTATTTTCATTGATCTAAGCCTCATAGTTATACGGATATATGGCATCAATACACAATGGGGGAAGAAAAAATATGGACAATAAACAAAACAACATATTTCAATCATCCTTCATCAACCATTAAAAACACCTTCATTTCTTAACGAAAAAAAAAAGTGGAAATTAGAGGTAGAACATAAACTTCGGTATACACACAAATATTCTTCTAAAAATCTGAAAAGAAAAAATATGAAAAAGAAGCAAAAGCGGTCGTAGTTGCCGCAATAGCAACAGGCATCGTCATCTTCGTCGTCATCGTCATCAGTATCATCACCAAATAAGAACAATCCGTTAAAGCAACAACGTAGCAG
>UXUI01007162.1:14721-25943 GCA_900576705.1 Enterobius vermicularis | reverse complement strand
TTTTTTTTTTTTTTTTTTTTTTTGCAGTAATGTAGTCAATAATGACAGTTCTGTCTTTAAAAGGTTATCGTCCGAAACTGATGACTGTTTGATGGCAGGTAGCCTAGATGAAAATTTTTTCCCAAAACAGCTGACTAAGCAAAACTTCTTATCGTCATTGCTGCTGCTGCTGCTGCTGAAACACAATCCGTATGGATTCTGCTGTCCCTAGTTCATTTCGTTTACTGCACTTATACATCCCTTTTTTATTTATTTTTTTCAAAAATATTAAAGATTCTGAAAGCTTCGTTTTCGATAATACAAATAAAAAAACTTTTTCCGTCTTAATTAGCCATTAAAACCAGGAATACCATCTGATTTGGTTTTACAAAGGAGGTACTGCTCGCAGACTTTATGCGCATTTCTATTTTAGGATATGACAAACGCAGAAAGGAGAAATGAAAGAGTTGCGCTTCTTCATGCTGATAATGATGATGATGATGACGACGAAAGGTTAAAGTTTCTGTTCTGAAACTCTGTGTCTTCCCCCACCACTTCCCAATAAAAAAATTTCTAATACTCTCACCTCCGTTAGCAGTTTTGCCTGATTATTGTCATCTTTACTTAACCGATTCAGAATTCGAGACTTTGAAGTTCGTGAGGATTCTCCGGAAGCCATATCACCGGAACAAGCATTAATACATTTCCTAAAGGTTATGCTTGGCACTGGAATGCTCAGTCTACCTTTAGCATTCAAATATTCAGGTTTAGTGGTAAACTTTTGCTAACGATCATTTGGATAGAGTTTTAAATCATTACTGTCCAATAAAAACTGTTTTAGTAATTCTAAAAATGTATTTTTTTGGATGGGACTTATACTTCTTCCACTGATATGCCTACTATGCTTGTACTGTACTCGTCAGCTGGTGACAGCGGCCCGATACGTGTGCCGCAGAACTGGTCGTTCGAGGATTGATTATGCAAATGTTATGAGGAAAGCAGTGGAATTTGGCCCTTCTTGGATGAGCTATCGAGGATATTTCGCAAAGTTAGGTTTTTACTTAAATGGAAATTCAAAAGTTACTGAAAAAAAGTAAACTGCGACTCTTTTGAAACCTATCCTGAGATTTCTCTAACAACCCAACTCTGGCGTTTTTAGACAAACTGTCAATGCGACGATGTTCGTAGCTCAACTTGGATTCTGTTGTGTGTATTTTGTGTTTATGGCTGATAATCTGAAACAGGTAAACTACACGGTTGTTCCTGTCCTGGGTTAAAACTTATAATTTAGGAACAGTTTGGAAAACATGTTGCAGTTGTAAGACTTAAATCAGATTTTAACCAGAAACTTTCACTGACCAATTATTGTCATTCTAACAGTTTCTGAATAAAATTGGCTGTAAAAGTTCAATCGATGAATCCTGAGTTTCAGTTCTTTGATGAGACTTCTACAGTCCACATGCAACAGTCTACCTGGATTGCACTTCTCTGTGTTCCGATCTTATGCCTTTGTAGCGTCCGTAGGCTCAAATCGTTGGCCCCAATTGCTCTTTGTGCTAATTTTATATACTTTGCTGCGCTCACTATAGTTTTATGTTATTTATTCACGGAACCAAAACCCTTCGCTTCGTTACCTGCATTTCCACGAAACTGGAATAAATTACCACTGTTTTTTGGGACAGTGATTTTTGCCTTTGAAGGAGTTGCGGTTGTTAGTCGATTATATCTACATTCGTTTTACATTATAAACAAACTTGATTCTCAAGTTTCAGTGACTCATTTAAAGCCTCCATTAAGTCCAATAAAAACACTGACTGTCGACTGTTGTGAGAATGTCTTTAAATTCGTCTGCAGGTACTGCCAATAGAAAACCAAATGAGAGATCCATATCATTTTATATCGCCGTGTGGAGTACTAAATGCTGGCTGTTACTTAGTTATGGACCTGTACTGTGTTGTGGGCTTCTTTGGCTTTTTGAAAATCGGTGACGACGTTAAAGATACAGTCACTTTAAATCTTCCGAAAACAATGTTAGTTCATTTCCTGATAAAAATGCCATCTATCAACCAGCGAGAGATTAACTGAAGTATTGTTAGTCTTGTCAACGGTATACTTTACTAATAACAAATAGGAAAACACTGAGTTCTACTGCTTTCCAGGTTCTACCAGTTCATTAAAGTTATGTTTGTGTCATGCATACTCGTTTCATATCCGTTACAATTTTATGTTCCCATGGAACGTGTGGAAAAATGGATTAGCAGAAAAGTTCGAAAGGATATTCAAGAACAATCTGTTTACCTTGCTCGCTTCGGCTTTGTTATTTTAACGTGTAAGTCCTAAGACACTTCCTTTTTCTAAAACAGAAAAGAAAAAATATTGCTACTAGTTTTGAAGTTATACTGTTAAGACTGGTCCTGATAAAAAAATAGTTAAGGTTTACTAGCAGAGCTTATACCACACCTGGCCTTGTTCATATCCCTAATCGGCGCCTTTGCATCCACCGCACTGGCTCTTATCTTTCCACCAATCATAGACATTCTTTGCAACTATGCAAAAGCCAAACTAACTTGGAATTTGTGGATAAAAGACACTTTTCTGTTATTGTTCGCTTGCATTGGAATTATAACAGGTAGTGTCCTCGTTTCCTTCTAAACTGACTTTCACTGGTCATCTTACCTCCACCTCGTTATTATTTTTTGTTTTTTCAAATTTCAGGGACATACACAAGCCTAAACGAGATCGTAGAACAATTTGGTCAACCAGGCGGCTAAGTCTATAGAATTATAACACTGCTCGGCACTTATAATAATCACCTCCCTACCATCACTCTCGACAACCTTTTACAAGCACCTAGCTCCTCCAATCAACTGGAAGTGACAAGCAGGCAGTAACACTACTCATTTCCCAGAACTTTATAATTCTTTTAACATTTTTTCTTTCTGCGTACCCTAAACTGAAAAAAAAAAAAGATGCTTCGGCCAAAACACAACGCAACAGTCACATTAAAAATCATAAATACCTGAGGAAATTCTGATGAATAAACTGCAATAAAAGTAACGATATTTCTTATTGGTCTTGTTTAACCCCGCTGTCAAACCGTAAGAAGAAACAAAAGAAAAATGTGAACATTTTTTTCCTTTCGTCTTCTCAGTTCACAGTACTATAGAATGACAGTTTTATTACTAGAACGTTACTTAAGGCAACATAGAAAAGCAAAAGTGAAAACGCCGGCATATATATATTGCACGAAAAATGTTATCGGAAAAAAAGCAAAATAACTGTTCGAGAATTTTGACGGCAAAAAGTATAGGGATTCACGGCTAAAGTGAAAAGAACCTTCATATTAAGCATCGCATAACGTTTTCTGTGGTTCCTTTTCATCAGCCCTTGGGTCGAAAAAGCAGTTTATATCACAATCAAATAAGACAGCAATCTTGTAGGCAAGCCTTAAAATACACAAAAAAACTTAGCAGAAACGCGTCCTTTTCAACTGGCTTCGTCTTTATCTTTCGTGCCATGTTTCAGCATCCGCGTAAATTCTACATAATCAAACTGACCATTTTTAATAGGAGCATCGCGGAAGAGTTCATCGACCTGGAAAAAAATCTTCAGAGGAAGAGTAAATAGTGAAGGATGAATGAAAAAGCGGGAAAAGACTCGTCAACGTAAGCATACAGTCCTTCTAACAACCCAAAAATGATTAAACCGGTGATAGCGAACGTTAACCAATAATTGAGAAAAGAGTGGTTATCACTGAGTGTAAACTAACTTGTTCATCGGTATAACGATCGCCCATAGTAGTTAGTAACTCTCTCAAACGATCCTCATTCAAAGTGCCGCTATTGTCCTCATCAAAACATTGAAACGCATTCTTTATGACCTAAAAAACACTAATTTAGTGCTCGAGAGCAGGTTATTCACAAATAAATTCCTGCCCACCTAGCTAACCGCTCCTAAACATTACGAAATAAAGGTGAAGTGAACATGGCATAAAAGCATACTTAAAGTTATAGAGTGAAGATATTGCCTCTATACATCCAATTAATCAATTGGCTTTTATAAACGATTAAAAAGAGTATAACTGACCTCCTCGGGATCTGTTCCAGTTAGTTTTTCACCAAACAGAGTCAAAAACATGGTAAAATTAATGGGACCAGGTGCCTCACCAATCATTTTCTCGATATCATTCTCCTTCATTTCTTTACCTAGAAATTTCAAGACATAACGCGACAAAGTAAAAGTAAGTATTTCAAACAAAGATCATTAACGCAAAACAGTTAAGAGCTGCGAAGTATCAAATTACCTAAAGATGCGTACATATCTTGTAAATCCTGACTGTCAATAAAACCATCCCGATTTTGATCAATCATATTAAACGCTTCTTTGAACTCCTAAACTACTGTTCATCAGCCCAGAAGTAAAAGTGCTGAAGCAGAATGCAATAACAGGATACATTTGCAGTCTTTACCTGGATTTGGGCTTGATCAAACATTGCAAAGACATTGCTTGTAGCCCGTTGTGCTCGAGGACGCGCACGAGTTTTTCGAGAGGCCATTTTTTTTAACAGCTCTAACCTGGATTAAAACTCCACCTGAAGACCAAACATTAGACAAAAAAAATATAAAGTCCCGCTACTTTTTGCACTCCAACAGTCACAAGCCATACAATAGGAGAAAAAAAGGAAGAATGAGACAGTGAGTCACTAGTGTCTGAATCACAATGTATCATTTTTTGAACCCCAATAACAACTAGTTTCTGAGGAATGTAAAAAATTAGAAAGTAAATTTTGCTATTTTCAGTCGTACAAAAAAAAGCAACCCTTCTTTGCAAAGAGCAGTTTCGGAATATGGGCCGATTTCTCATATTAAAAGCAAAAAAATAATAAAAAACAGCAAGAAAACCTCTTTTTAAGCCCAATTTGGTAAAGCTGAGGAAGATGAAACAGATATTCAAAACAACTATAGATACAGTGTTACAGTCGTGCTATAAAATTACTGCTATAGTAAGTTATGCCACAACACAATGTTATAAAATTCTTTTTCTGTCAAAATAACAGAAGAACTATAAAAACTTTTCAATTATGATATTTGGAGCTATCTTATACGTAACAGCAATGGTTCAGCGTTACAGAGTTCAAGTTACAAACTTAAAACAACTTGTTTTGCGGTGACTTTTAGAATTAGATAATTATGCAGAGAAGTTAAAGAAAACAAGCAAAAATGGCAAATAAGTATTTAAGACAATTTAGGAAAATTGTTTTCAAACAAAACAACCACTCAAATGCTACACAATAGTAACAGTAGAAGGAGCAATATACCAAGCATAGAACAATGCACGATCGCACTTAAACAAGGCAGGTTATATCTTATAAAACAGACTGAATAAGATGTTTACAACTACTCAAATCCGATCATTATGCATGTCAAGAAAAAACGGAAAAGATGGAACAATTACTTACAAGAAATAAGATTCCTGCGAATAACAGGCATAATACAATGCTTAATCATCAATTACTAAATGTTTTCCTTTTGTGTGCATGTAGCTCAGCAGATTGCAGATGAAAAAAAAAATCAAGAAAAGATTGAAAACTACCATGTAAGAGTGCATAGTCAAACAGAAAATACGCGCGCTCAGAAGCATAGATTCCATGCCGGACAGAGCAGAAAACGAACAAAACGCATTAAAGCAATCACTGCAATCACTGTACAACAGCCAAAAACACCCATCAATTCTGTCTTAAAAGAGTTTTAAAAATGCATCTCTCAATCAATTCGTCATCAACAATATACGAATGTTGGGCTCTTTGCCCAAATTTAAAAAATTGTTCTGTTTAAAAGTTAAAGAATTACAGCATAATAGCGCGGAGGAGTCTATGACGGATATGTAGTGTATTACAGTTACTGAAAACTAATGAACTACATCTGCCAGCTTATGTTCTAACTTCCAGAAGATCTTCTGAAGTACTCATAAAACGGACCGGATTAATGAAGCTAAATTACTGCAATGGATAAACAATTACCACTAAATAAGCAATCCTCGTCGCTTGATATCCGTGGCATCCATTTGCACCCACAGTCTGCATACATCTATTTGCACACTTGGAATAGTCAATGAACTGATAATTCGTTGGTGGCTCTTTTTAAGAGTATCCCTCTTCCGGAACGTAGATGTTTTTAAAGAAAATTTGGATGGCAGGTATCAGACAGTAGCTTTCAAATGACTTTATTTTTAAACTTTAATGTTATTTCACTTTTTTTCTACTTTATAAAACATCAAATCGTCGATGGAAATTGGAAATTGTAAACTGTAAAAAATCTAGTAGAACTTTAAACTGGCTAGCTTTTACACGGATTACTATTTCAGCCAGTGATTTAATACCTTTACAAAGTCCTTGAAAGAGCATTTTTTACTATGAAGCCATATCATCAGAAGAGATTAGTTGTTGCTGTAATATTACCAATAATAACTTTAAAAAGCAGCGAGGTAATTATTTTACGCTTGTCTTTAGGACCTTTTTTAAAGCCATTGAAGGAACTGGCAATTACCGTGGGACTCCAAATAGTCATACAATCTTGATGGAGGATATAAGAACGTTTGGTAAGTAAGCGACATTTTCTTGAGGTCTTAATTTCTAAACTGAGTTTTTTTTTTTTATACAACAGATACAGTGGGAATAACTATTATTGTACACACTGTTGCAACAGCATGGTACATTCAATTCACTTTTGGATAAAATTGGAGAACCTTATTTTAGTAAATAATACATTGGTGGTAAAACAACTTGGATAGTTTTGTGGCGACGTCTAAATGAAAAAACTGCTGATACGGGTTGAACCCTATAAGGCGAGCGTGGGTTGCATAGAATTTTCTTTGATGGTAGTATTATTAAAGTCATATAGGTTTAAATAATATTTATTTTTCATTTCTTTTCACACTGACGGCTTTTTTATTTCAGTTATAATACAAAACACTAAACGTGCAACTAAGATATTCACTCTTATTTTCTATATTTGGGTTGCTTCTCACCTTCCACTCCCCTTCCTTAATCTGTTTTCTCATACCGTGAAAGGCATTTTTAGTCATTCTGTCTTGTTATATCGTGAATAAATTTCTTTTTGTGCATTTTTTTAAAAAAATTCTCGTTTTGGCACTCATCATCCTGAAGAAAAAGAAAACTAACGGCGAAATTTGTAAGTAGTATCGATAACTTATAGTTTTTAAACGCTTCGAGATATCACGTTCATCTGCAGTAATCTTCCATAAATGCGTTTAAATTTGCTCAAATTTAAAACTTTCCTTCTCTTTTACAAAAAAAAGCTTTTAATCTTATCTATCTCTTAGCTCTTTTCTTGTCTTTTTCTGGTCATCCCCGTTTCTTTATCACAGTAAATACGTCAATCTACTGCACAAAACCGCATGTGTGGAAATTGGTGCAGCGTATTACATAGACATACTGTAAACAACTGAACAATCATTGTTGATCTACCACTGAACTTCTTCATTGCACAATTCTTGTTGGTACCGGTCTATAAAATATTCGCATTCTTTGTTAACCATCGGCTTTCTCCTCTACCTTCAGATGCTGTTGCTTTTTATCGCGTTTTTTGATTTTCATTTCTAACTTTGAAGGGTCGGGGAAGGTTAGCTGGTTTCTCGTTATGACAACCCTATTCTATTCACATAACTAGGTTTCATCTTCTTCATATAGGCATTGGCGAGTTTAGCAGGCGTACCCGAAATGCTAAAAAAAGTAATTTTTAAATGACTGAATTGAAATTCATTAACTTTTGACTCCCATTTTCATTCTCCAGTTTTAGGATAGTTCTAACTATAAAGTACAACTTTTGTATTTTTGACATGGCCTCTAGTTCATTTCCGAATGCGCTAAATTCTGTAAATGGACCGTAGATATTTTAAAGGATTTAAAGCTTTTTAAGTTGCAAAATTTCTTCTCTGTAAAGAATATAATGATTCAAATTTAAATGTTCTTTTTGCGAAAACAGAAAATTTTCAAAGTCTTTATACCTTTCCAAACGATAGATCTTTTCTTTGTATTTAAATAAAATAAGTTTCAAAAGTGATGAAACTTTTAGTTTGTAGAGGAAAAAGTTTTATGTAAAAGAATAATGATTACATTGAATAAATGTAAGCGTTTTCCCAAACGATAATTTTCATAAGCTTCCTTATCAATCACGGTCAGGAACCGCTGAGAGGTAACTTACTATTGCAGTAATCGTCCTGATGTAACATGAAAAAGTAGCCTTCATGCAGGAGGGCCTCTCGTCGAATTTGTTCTTTCAGATCTTCGTCAAACTCAACCTCTTCTTTGTGAAGGTTGCGTTGAACTTCCTGGAATCTTATTCCCGATTTTCCGCAAAATAATTACCTTGCATAGGCTTGAAAAACTTTAGAGGAAAAAAGTTTATTTTTTGCAATTTTTGGAATCAAATACAAACGTTATAAAGAGTTTGAACGTCATCCAGGCTAACGTTGTTGTTTTTGGAGTGCGATATCACTGTCCACAGTATTAATCGGGCATTTTTTTTCAAGGTCAAAATCCCTGTAAGAACAAAAAAGTTTATAAAAACTCCTACAATTCAATTAAAGATTGGTAGGATAATAAGATTTAACAATATTAAAAAATTTTTTTTGATAGTTTCACTTAGTGGACCAGCATACACTTTTGTCTTTCATAGCAATAATTTACAGTGCGAAATCTATAAAGTTTAGCAGATAAGTAGTAATAGGACCGATGTGCTGAATTATATAGGACCAGCAAGACTCTGAGGCACTAATCAGATTCAGAGTACTTAACAGTTTATAAAGTTACGAAATATATAAGAACCAACTGTGATTGTCTAAAATTCTTTTCTCATAAGCATCTTGAACATCAGGTGTTTGTTTCTGGATCCATGTTCGAATGCAGTCATCTAGTGAACGATTATATATACATATACCAACAGATTTTTTTCTGCATAATGGGCATTTATCGTTAAAATTAATTGACTCTTCGGCACATAATTCACAAAATGAGTGGCCACATCTAAGAATCATCGGCTAAAATAATTAGATGGATAGATTACTGGAGACAGTACGACTGCCCATTATTTTTCTCTCAGTTATATTTTAGAATAATTTTTTTTTTTGGTAGAAAAATAATTGGATATATTTGTTCTTTATTGGGTAACAAAATTTAGCAAAAAAAAAAAGCTTAATTTTTCTGCTATTTTGCTAAACCTCCGAAATTAGGAGTTATTACAGTTTTTCATCAGAGTATAAAAATTGTCCTTAAATTAGGAGTGCAGAGGTGCACAGCAGCGAGGCAATTTAGTTGGCAGTGGTCAGATAGAGGATTTTTTTAAAGCAAATTTGTACTGATATTTAATATGGTAATTTGTCAACATATAAAGAGATTAGCTTTTTATATCAGGAGAAAAAACGATTTTTATGCAAACATATATTTACAAACTTTAATAAAGAAAAAGTATCATTTCAGCATAAAATTAAAAAAAATTAAGCATAATGATATATAAATGGAAGTGACAAGTCTGTAACCGACCTTAACAAATACATCGAAACAAACGCCACAGACGGCTTCTGTGAGATCCATAATTTCGGTGTTTTCAGTCACCGATGAAAAATGATTTTAGATCGCTGAAATCACTAAAATTTAGCTGAGATCATATTTTAAGAATCTAGACCAGTTTTTGTCGGGTAAAAAAAGAACAAATTAAAAACTACTGTCGCACGAAAGAATTCAAGTCTACACTGTTTTTAGGACAATTTGGCAATGAAATCACAGCTAAAGTTTGATTGCAAAAGACATTTCAAAAAGGGAATGAAAACTTGGAAGATTTTATTTTTTTTATAGAAAAAATTATAGCAATTGTAGTAATTATCACCTTTAATGTTTTTAGGTCTTAATTTTCACTTTTTTTTTCCTTTTCTGCAATTGTATAGACAAATTAATCAGTGTCATGGCAAAAAAAATGTTGGGCAGTATTTTAGCATTATAAAATCACAAAGGTTTGCCGACTTTAAGGTAAGCGACTTCTAATAAAAGATCTTAAATAAGGTTGAGGAAAAGAATTGATTAAACTTCTAAGTTGAGACTCAACTTAAGCAATGAAAACCGAGCATTGTTGTTCGTAAAAGTCTAACAGTTCTGTTTATTTACAATGACAGTAAGAGAAATGCTAACAGTATTTAGATTTATCTAAAGGCAATATTGAAAGGAAGAAAGCATTAACAGTTTTGCATTAATGCTACTACAATTAAAAAAACTTTGAAAAATCTTGAGAAAGTGTCGAAAATTTACACAAATTAAAAATATATTTCAGGATGAAATGTTACACTAACACTGAAAGCAACATTTATAGTTTCGTTAAACAGTGATATCGCTAAAATGATTTCCGAACATGTGATGCGCAAACGGAGGAATCAAACCGAAAAATTTCCAAAAAGATAGGTGTTAAACGAGCTTTTAGAAAAAAAAAAGTAAGGAGTAGAAAAGCCTAAATTATACAGTTTAAGTAAAGAATTATATTCCAAGCACTTAAATGATGAATCGTCTTCACTTTTTTTTTTTTCATACATATAGTATCACTTTCATCCTAAGATATATACAATACATATTACGTTTTGAATTTATTTAAAACAGTAAAAGTCAGTGAACAACAGATAAAAAAAAAAAAAACAGATGACAGATATTGAAATAGGATTTATATTTAACGAACTTCTAGAAATAGAATATTCTGTGAAATTTATGTGGTGAAGTACTGAGGCCAAATATGAAGAACTGCTCAAGCAAATTCCGTTGGAGTAACATGTAACACACACAGTACGAAATGAGCTCATTTTAGTCAGTTGTGAACCACTGAAGAACACAACGAAAACTGGAATTATCAAAAAGAAATCAGATTCTTTTTTTTTTCTTTTTTGAAGGGCCTCCATCGTGCATCGGAGCTCTCTTTAACACTCCGAAGACGAGCATGTCGTGAATCTGGTCGCGACTGTACTGTACACCACACACCGTTCTATCGACGTGCACCTTATTGTTTGCGAATATGTTTACCTGTTTACTTAGAAAGACACAATTACAAAAATTCTATTTTAAACCTCAGCGATTCTATTTTTAGGTGGTCACTCCTCCATCCCACACCTACAATTGACGCCTTTTTTCGCAACTGTTTCAGTGCATCCACAGTGAATCGTTTTTTTCTTGTCAACATTGACGTTACAAG